>JANHGC010000937.1:7696-25253 GCA_027560395.1 Boaedon fuliginosus
TTTCTTTCGTTCTTTCTTTCTTTCTTTCTTTCTTTCTTTCTTTCTTTCCTTCCTTCTTTCCTTCCTTCCTTTCTAAGCCTTAGAGCCTTTTCTAGAAAGTTAGGTCTTTACAGAATGCCCCTGAAGTAGGATAATTTGAACCTGATTATTCATGTCTTGAATGAGAAATTTGGAGTAGATTTCAAAGAATGTATACCCTATTTTCTAAAACTTTTTCCATAGAAAAATCTGTACTGGTAGACGAATGGATGAGAAACCTTCATGAGTTTAGTCTACTTTATTAAATACATTGAATATAGTAATAAAAAAGTAGTTATTTATATATAAATAGTTGAGATTTATCTTTATAGTTTTACCGTAAGAAGACATTTATTAAAATATTCTGCAGTATTTATTTCCATATCAAAAGACTATCACTAACTCCTATAATTTGCTAGTTTATATTTCATTGCATGCTGTTTATTGACACCAATAAAACCAATGTTTAATATTCTAGACTCATTGTATTTTATTTGTTTAAAATGTGCAGCGACAGCAAGGAGAGATCTGAAGTTTCAATTTCATGTTAATAAGAGATAGAATAAAAATGGATTAAAAATGGATATATGAACTGCACAGCAGATGCAAAAAGTCTTGTAGATGTTATGGATAAAGAGTAATTGATGTTTTTGAAAGACTCCAGGGCTTAGCAGCAGACAGCAGGCAAATCAGAGTCCTGTATAATACAAGCACAGTATTAATAATTCTTTTCTTGCCCAGGGGAAGGGAGGTAGCTATTTTTCTAATGGTTGAAGAGTGTGGTTATATTTGTATAACACTTGTTAAATGACAGTGGGGAAAAAATAGCTAAGTGAAGGAACCATACTGGCGATAAATATTTTTTTGAGAGTTACAGGCTACTGGGCTGGATAAAACCTTTGTTGTGAGGATGCAAGATCAGATTTGTGCATTCCATAAAATTCAGAGCAGGTGGGAGAGAATCGCTCCAAATGAAAACTAAAGTAATAATTTTGAAAGAATGAAATATATTCAGGGAACTGAAGTTCCTATCTCCTACCAATTCATAGTCATTCATATGTGCTTCTCAGAAACCTTTGTAGAAAGAAAGACACTTGAAAAAAAAAAGAAGTGGTATTGTGGAATGTAATTTTAAAAAAATTGTGACCAATGGGAAAATTGCTTCATTTCTCATGTATGTAAAAGAAGTTCCATCAATCATATTATTCAAGGCACAAAAGATGGATTTTTACGGATTAGAATATGGTATCTTTTTCAGTATCACTTAAATGAAGATGGGGGGGAGTATGAAATGTATATGAATATTTTCTCTCCATTGTTCCCATGATAGAATATTTTTCATTGTCCTAGCATGCCTTTGTAGGTCCCAAGGATATGCTGCAATAACAATGACATCAGAATCTATTTTTATGGGATGCAGTGATGCTGATGGTTGGTACTTGAACACACATAGACTGGGGAAATGAGGTGGGGAATAAATAAATAAATAAATAAATAAATAAATAAATAAATAAATAAATAAATAAATAAATAAATAAACCCATCATTGACTCCCCTGTTCACTAAAATGCCCACTATAAATATCACACACAGAATAGCCCAAAGCACGTACTTTGCTAGAGAGAAGCTCCTTGAGGATGGACTCCAGCATGAGTCCAAAAGCGCAGAAGACTAAACCTCTGGTTCCTGTGACCAACCCAGATTGGATCCATTCCTGCAACATTATCCTAGGACACTTTCATTTGCCTTCATTCGATAGGTTAAGTAATTTGAAATTTTGATACCCTTGTTATAGGGTGTGGCGGTGGCCAAAGGATTAATACCACTGTGAAAATGTGCATGACTTCAACTTGTAACAGCTTTAAATATAAAGTATTGCTTCAATAGCTTTAATTGTGATTTGGTTTCATGTAACTCGCTGTGGAGAAAGTAATCTGATGAAATTATTGAAGTCCATGACTCAGAAATTGGAAATTGCTTCCAAATGAAAATGACCTTAAAATACAAGAATGGCTCTCTCAGTTTAAAACTATTGTGGAATTTATGTGTCAATCTCCTACTCATTTGGTTGTAATAGCTACTGAATATAGAAAGACATGGATTTCTTCCAGACATTTCATTACCAAACTAGGTAACATCATTAGCGATGAATTCAAAACAATACAGGTAGTTTTAGGTAACAAAAACAGAGGTTGCCTGTTGCTTGGCACTATGGTTATTGCCAAGGATAATGACAAAGGGAACAGAGTGTTGAGATAAAAAGCATCTTGAAAGACTGTGAAAGATTGATAGGATATTTTTTACCAGTTTGCCTTCTGACAAATGGGTGTTTTGGGACTGGCAATGACCATATGACAATGTAACAGTTCATGGTTGTCATTTGTGAGCATTCCGGCATATACTGTCAATATATGAAATGTATCCATTGACTCAGAAAGCTTAGGGACCCTGATATTTGTACCAGAACCATTCTATTAAGATAAATACATAGATTTATTGCTGGGATCCTTACAGCATAGTACTTGGATAGCCTCATAAAAATGCCAGTGCTTCTCTTGGCACCAGTCAGGCCCTGGTTCACCTGAAATTTTATATATGACATGTTTACTTTAGTTACAAAATATGGAAACCTTGGCATGCTGGTAAGAAAAGCATCACTTCTAGCATCACTTTCTGGATGCAGAATAGGCGCTTTTAGCTGTCTTGGAAAATAAAATGGGTAGTCAAGGCCTGGATTTGGAAATGACCCTTCCAAGGACAAAAGGAAGCTGGACAGATAGGGAAAAATCCTGTAGGAGGAACACTAGAGAGAATAGACAGTATATTCTGTTTAATCTAGGCTTTATATTTTATTGGATCTCCTATGGCAACCATCTTTTGAATGGCAAGCTCAGAATTTCATATATGCCAAACAGCCCTCCCCCACAATTGGTCTGGAATGGTAGTAATGATATAGAATCTGTAGAAGAGAAACTAGCAATTACAGGTTTCTTGGAAGTCATTATGGTACATTGACTTCAGCATCGCTGTTAATTCTCAAGTCACTCTGATGTATTCATAGATGAATAATTTGAATGAGAAAAGCTTTAGCCAATTAACTGACAAAAATCTATTATGTGAAGACAGGAAGCTGCTACACAGCCGATTTTTCAAGTGTTTACCTACAAATCATGGAAGTGCAAGTTTTGTCAGCAAATGTGATTTATGTCATAGTAATCATCTGGCATGAAAAGATGAAAAGCTCTGGAGGTAGAAAGTAGAAATAAAGAATGATCGATATTTCTTCTGTGATTGCATTATGTTCACAATTCCCTTTCTGCAATATGATTGAATTGTGCTAATTCTTCACATTTGACAGACGAATACCGGTACCAACCATTCATCTGTACCCATCCAATCTTCAAACAGGAATATAAAAGATACCTGTATGGAATTTCTCCATTACTTTTAATTGTTCATAGCATAGTAAAACTGTATTTTTAAAAAGAACCAGAATAGGAATATTAATTGTTTGAGATCTGATGCTTCTACATATTCAAATAGAGCTCTACATGCATGTACGCTCGCCCACTCCATATGCAAAACCATCCCTTCTCTCACCCACTACCCATTATTCAGTTTAAATGAATAATTAAAATTAGTTAGATATGCATACATAAAGCATGCCCAGAAATGTGTATTTTAAAACATAATTGTTTAACATAATAATTAACATAATAATTTTTGTATCACTTATTTTTTTTAAAAAAAAATCACCAATGTACAGTACATGGAATGGCATACTGACATATGAGTAAAATATCATTGCTTTTAATAAATAAAACTTTCTTTCTTTTGAAAGGAGTGAAGATATTTATTTCCTTCTGTTTTTATATTTTCTGTTTGCTGATGTTAGAGAATTTGAAATCTTCTGCCTCATTTAATCTTACATTTTTATAATTTTTCTTTCAACAAGTTTTTATTAAATAATGCAGTTGATTCTTAAATATGTCAGTGTTTACATTTTCATAAAATGGATTAAGGAGTTTTCCAGACATGTAACATAAGCTCTAATTTTCTCTTAGATGAAAGGTCTTGATAGATTGGATGACCTTTATGATAGCATATCAAAAGAAGGTATAATTAAATAAAATTATTCTCCAGATTTGAAATGATAGAATAGAAGCTCCTCAAGAGGCAGTAGAACAGATATCACTTTCTATTTCGCTGCTCTTTGCAGATTTTTTAAAGAAAGATTTTCCATTTTCATGTTCAGTGGTCTGAGAAAGTTTTATGGTATAGAAATAATAATTTGCTCAAACAAATTTATCTCCCAATTTCTTTTATTATTCTACCAATTATGCCTTTAAAAAGACAGTTGCACACCAATCTGACTAATATGTCAATGTATTTATGAGAAACATAAATAATGTTAATGTGCTTTCCATGAAGGATATTAATATAAAGTATATCATAATGTCCCACAATGGGTCATGTAATTTTTTTGATTGATTATATGTTTTAAAGCATAAATAGATTTACATGAAAGTGGTGTACTGTGAACATAACCCAGTCCAAGTTGAGCAAGTCCTGCTGATTTTACTGGGAGCAAATTAAATATGTGGTTTTTATTTAGAGGTAGACACAAAGGACTTTTTGAGATTTTCTAAAATGTTCTTCCAGCAGGGAAGAAAATTCTCTATTTTCTTCTGGCAAGGAAGGAAATTCTGTAATTCACATATTCTTAATATAGAGTACGTTTTGCTACTGAAAAATGAATGAGGTAAAGTTTATTTTATTAAAATATACGGTCATAGGCCAAAAATGCTGAAGTTAAAAAAATACATTACACAGCATCCAACAAAAGCCTATTTCCAGGTTAAAATCCACAGAATAACCTGGTTAACTGCATCTGACGATTCCCAATATAGATGATACTGAAAATATAGGATCTTCTGGTGGCCAATGTAACTCAATACTTTTTTTTTTTTACTTCTGTTCAATCAAACCCAATTGTCAGAGACTGCTTTCAGAGGTCAAGTTTTTTGGCAAGGATTTTCAAAAGCAGTTTGCCATTGCTCTTCCTTAAACGTGAACAAAAGCTAGCTTTGTGCCTATTGGACTAGAACTCATGGTCTCCTGCTTTCTAAACTGATGCTTTAACCACTATACCAAACAGGATATCAACTGAGAAATATCACCCAAGATATACACTGGATAAAAAAAGAGGTAATTTCCCCTTCAATAGGACTGGTGATGGAAGTCTATAAAACCAGGCACATAGGGGCCTGACATAGTATAACATCTATATCTCTCTGTTCGGAGAACTTAAGGGAAGATTAATTCAATGTTCCATTGCAATAGCTTCTAGGTATCTCTTACTGTGACTACCAAGAACAAGAAACTAGATAGCTCTTAAATCTAATATACTGTACATAATCTTCTAAAGTACAATATGAAAGACTGTGAGTTCAGTTCCCAGCTTAAATGGGATAGAAGGCATTTGGCTAGCTCTACCTTATTATTCCCTAAAAAGTGGAAACCTCAAGACAAGATGGGCAGAAAATAAATCTAATAAATACAAATGTGGTACCACTTGGTGGTAATTATAAGTTTGTGTTTTTGAAAAGACATAATATGAAATCATAGACACAGAGTCTAATTAAGTCAGTGGGTTTTACTTTTTAAAAAGCTAAGAATTATGTTACCTAGCATTTTAAAATATCTGAAAACTCTGAAATATATAATATTTCATTAAAAATTAGACTTGTACATCTTTAGTCTCTATTCAGTTCAGTAAATTGATTAATCCTACTCCACATTCTAAGTCAGTATTTGAATTTTCAATTTGCTTGAGTCTACAAATAGAATCTGATACATCTTTGAAAAAAGATAAGAAAAATATTGAATGGTACTATACAATACTATGTAAAATATCATGCCAAAAATACATATATTGTTATAACCAAGGAACCATGGACTGTGTGGATAGAATATAGGGGTAATTATTTAACACTGTCAAATTACCAGTTCATCTTGTTGACTATTTCTAATTAGCAACATTTTTCACAAAAGGTACAGGGTGTCATGTCCAGCAGATATAGGAAAGTATATAAATCAGTGATATAGATACTTAGAAATTGAACTTTTCAATGCAAAGTATGCCTTCTACTATTGAATAGTAGTCTATTGCTCTTTAATACTTCCTTACTAATAAGGTGGTACATGAAAGAATGGCTAGGAATTGTTTGGGCATTTTAAACAACCAAAAGATACATAAAATCAGTCCATCCTTCCCTGTCTTCTCCATGAGCCAAAGCAAATGAATTAGTCATCAAACAACAATAAAGTTTAACTCTATATTGGAGAACAACTCTCCCAGTTGGGAGAACAAGTCAGGTGGGAAGTTAATCTGGAATCATTATATAAACACAAGACAGCAAGTTTGACAGATGCAGACCCCATGCCTTTGAGTCTTATCTAGTGTTTCCCATGCGAAAGCTGACACTCCTGTGGAATAGGCACAGAGCAATGAAGTAGTTTGTTTGAACTCTAGAAATCTAGGTCTGGTTGTTCATGTCTGACATTCTAACTATTTTGATAGATATCTCTGTTGCCACTTTACATCGTAACATAAACACGCACACACAACAGACCCTGATGAGTGACACATTACATAAGAAATAAAGAAGCTGATAGGCAAGCATTTTTTCATGAAGAAAGTAATCTCCTTAGAAATATACTCAACTGAATTCAATGCTATTTATTAAGAAATAGCATTATTATTTATTTTAAGAAAATAAAATATATTTCTACTCATCTTCCATTTCTACACAATTGTTAAAGTTATGCTAAGCAAAAAGCTCTTAAAATAGGTATTTAAAAAGCCATCAATAAAAGATTTATTCTTACATACATAGAGATTGTTCAAGAAAAAAAAAACCCAGAAGCACTGATCTGTCAATGCATTGCAGCAGCACTAGCAGCTTGTTGACAGTTTGGGCAACATACTTATTCAACATTTTGACACAAATGTTTGCATTAAAGTGATTTGCACCTCCCTGAAGAAGTAGATCAAGGAACATTCTTCGAATGTGAAAGCAACTGTTTGTCATGTTTATAAACTTTAGCAGACTTCCTTGTAAATTACTGGCTTTGCTAGACAGACCTCTTACATTCAGCATAGAATTCATTCTTTTTGTAGAATTCTGACAATTCACCACAGAAATCCTCAGAACAGTAAACCCAAATTAAATCAGATGGTGTTTACATTGCTAAAGCTTTGTTAGTGTGGGGACAACTCTAGTGAAGATTATCAAAGAGAGTTTGCTTGTTTATATTTTACCACAGATTGTAACCAGTACAGAAGAGTTTTTGAGCATGATTTATAGAAGAATACTAAGACTCTTAAGAGGGTGAAATGTCATGTAGTCTAACCCATAAATGATTCCCCTAAGAATTGAAGAAATGAAAAATTAAATGTTTTGCCAACCAGAGGAAAGCCAATTGCCAGCCCAGATTCATAGTGAGAACATTGCCTTCAATATCTGTAAACTCTGCTTTAACTTTACATTAGGAAATAGGTACAATTTGGAACTAGATCACTGCACAAATATATTAGCCAATACCATAGAGTCTTTATATCGCTAGGTACAAATAATGAATAACATTAAGGGGACAGAAAAAAGTTCAATTATCCCACAGTTACTTCGTATGGCTGCAGATATTAAAAAATGGGAAGGAGGAATTTGAAAGCATATATTGACAAATGTAAAAGCTTGCTTGCTTTATGAAAGCATATCTGCTTATCTGAATGAAAAAACGTTTGAAATCATGTTTATCCCAATTTTCTATCAAAGTCTGAGAATCCACAAACAGGCTTGCTGCAAAAGTTCCAAAGTTATCCAAAGTTACTGAAGAATTACTATTTTTAGCATGGCAATGCCAATTTGATACTTGGTGAATAATCATATTAATTATATGATATTTAATAAGTTACATTTGGATTAAAATAAAACTAGATGTACTTTTTATCCTTAGCTGGCCTTGAAAGCTAAGCAGGATTAAGCATGGTTAATACTTGAATGGGAGAGTTAATGTCAGAAATGTATACTAGATGTGTGCTGGAAGAAAAACACATCCCAGAAAAAAGCATGACATGTCAGTACTTTTATCAAACAAAACTATATGCACTTATCCATAAAGTCATTAGTATTCAAGGTCAACTTGAAAAAGAAGTTACTTGTTTCCTGATAGGCTTGTACCCTTGCTGAGAAATTTGCTGAGTGAATTAAATCACAATAGTGCATATCAAGGCTACTGTGATGTAGTGGTTCAAGTGTCATACTAGAACTGAGAAGACTGAGGTTACAGACCACCATCAATGATGAAACAAACTATTGGATGACTTTTTTCTGGTCAACCCAACCTATCTCACAGGATTGTTGAGGGTGGGGCTGTATATGCCATCTTGAGCTCCTTAGAGGGGATATTAATCTAAATCTTAATAAACAAGCAATATTAACAAACAGGCAATACTATGAAGAAACTATTTAGAGGCAAAATGCCACCTTATCTGAAAAACCTGTTCTACCTTGCTTTAAAACTATAAAGAAAAATGGGAAGAAGTAAACTTTGTGACAGATGTGAACAGCAAATAAACACAAAAGAGTTAGCCAGGCAGGGAAATAAAGGGGAGGAATAGTAAATATTACACCTGATCATTTTATGAATCCAGCTACTGAATATTTTCTAATGCCAGGCAATGTAACAGCATTTAAAATCATTTGGGGAGAAAAGGACTCATAGCAACCAGATAAGTGTGACAGTTACCATGCTAATAATCGCACATTAACTTTGTATAGAAAAATTATTTATTCTAACCTGTATGTCCCCACTTCTGGCACCAGATGGCATTCCACATGTTGGTAAGTACTGCCTAAAAAGTAAGGGAAGGATGAATAAGTACCACCTAAACATATTTCTCAAATGAGAATTAAAGTTGGCTGACAAGGATTGTCTGGTTTTCTTGCAAAGTTATGCAGAAGTAACCAATCAAAATCAAGGATCTTTTCATTGCTAAACTTGCAACGATGCACAAAAATTTGAATATCTATTTACTGATACCACCTTTGTAATGATTCTGTAAGAAAGAACTAGTGAATCTGGAATATGCCATTTTTTTTTACTACACACTGATTAAAAACTTCCTATGTGCTGGCAGATGGCATACTTATCACGATATATGGTGAAAAGTTAACAAACGTTAAATAGATGTTTTACTCTAAAAAAAGGCATAAAGTGATGTGTATTGATAAGATACATTGCTACAGGCCATCAAATTATGGTTTATGAATGTAAATTACTTGATTATGGAAGTCTTCAGTACATCTCTATAGTATCTAATTATACAGACACCTACCACTCCATACAACCAATATTGTTGTTGTTGTTTCCAGAGCAGTAGCTAGGTTGCTGTTTTACAGCAAAAAGTCTTATGGCCAATTAAAGTCTTACAGCCCATTAAAGATTTAAACTTCCAAACTTTCAGGGACTATAAACCACTTCATCAGACGAATGTAAGCTTGTAGCGGAAAAAATAAGTTAACCTTGTGCCATAAAATAGATGGATAGTTAGATGATAGAGAGAGAGAGAGAGAGAGAGAGAGATGGATGGATGGATGGATGGATGGATGTAGAGATATATAGATCTATAGAGATATATAATAGCAATAGCACTTAGACTTATATACCGCTTCACAATGCTTTACAGCCCTCTCTAAATGGTTTACAAAGTTATCATACAGAGTTACTACAACAATCTGGGTCCTTATTTTACAGACCTTGGAAGGATGGAAGGTTGAGTCAACCTAATAATAGAGCGAGAGAGAGCACACTATACATAGATATGTACATATTTACTGTGACTTATCTTACTGTGTAAAATAATGATATACAGAGCTGTCAACAACATAATTTCTTTCAAAATTAGTTTGCTGATAGAAAACAAATTATAGAAACAATAAAAATCACATTCCTTCCTCCTCATTTCTTCCAAAATGACTATAACCCATGTGATTATTAGGAAATCAAGAGGTAATGAATTCTTAGTTCCAGTAGGTAAATCAGACCAGGAAATCAACTCCACATGAAAGCTAAAACTACTTTTATTGAAATTGGCCAGAATAACAGAATCATGAAAGTCTGATTATGTTGAACCTCCTCTTCAATCTTGTACTACAGTGAATTTGGAAAGTGTCTAGGTACCCCTGAGCCACTTCTAAATCTTATCTCATTGTTTGGGACTTCAAAATGTTTTCATTTCTTATGCAATGGGTTCTTGCATATTTCCATCAAGGTCATCTTCCATATTATCTACATGAAGAGGTCATCTGGCCAAATTTAAATACTGGAACAGCATTGCCTTCCATATACTGTAAAGCTGTAAATTATAAGTTTGAATCCCTAAATAATGTCAAGGATGGTATTGTCCCTACCTCTCTCAGTCAAAAATGTCAATAACTATAAAGTTGACATTACAGACAATTTAGAATGACTGACCTATTAACTTGTTTCTGTTTTGTCCTCTGAGTAATGATAAAATTCAGTGACATTTCTCCTTTATTAAACCCATAACAGAAATGTTGTGGAAAGGACTTTGCTTTCCCTCTGATCCTGCAGCTACTTTCAGTGGGCTAATTGCTTCTGCAACTGCCTAATCTGTACCATAAACTGATCACTAAAGTGCTCAAATATTAAAACAAATCTGTGAAACAAGCTAGACTGAAAGAAAATTGATATGCAGGGTCTTGGTGCTCTCTGAACTTGCTTGTTTTCTTGGAGAACTTTCATTACCAAAGTGCACTGATGATGTTACTTAGTTTGGAAATGAAATGACTGGAATAACCAAGCTTAGGGAGCACCACAGACCTCATAGTTCAACTTCCAAGCTACAGACATTCTCTTCTATGGATATATTTATATATTTATTATTTATTTATTTATTTAGATTTATACCCCGCTTCTCTTCCCCAATCAAGGGGAACTCGAAGCGGCTTACAACAATTAAAAACAGCACAATAAAACATCATTAAAAATACAATATAATTTTTTTTTAAAAAGTCTCCATACTAAAGTTTATAGTACTCACATTTATATCTCTGAGCAATACTCATCCAATGTCACCAAAAGCATTCTTGATATCTTTGCCCAAAATAAGCTCAACAAGTCAGAACGCCACACATCCTTATCTTATTCCATGGTCCATCTGGAACCATTTGCTAAGCATTCCATTAAATCTTATCCATCTTTTACTTCCATCATATGCAGGTCATACTGGCTTGGTTTTTAACTAAATGCATTCTTGCCAAATCTGAATCTTATTGATCAGTCTTTTCACGACATAAAGAAAACCCAATTCCAATTCAGTTACAGTCTGTTTTGAGTGCTTTTCCTACTTCAGCAATTCTCTGAAAAGTAGATTTCAACTTGAAATGTCAGGATTGAGGTTTTGTAATAAAGTACTTGTCAACCAAATGCCTTTCTTTTTCATCTCCTTGTTCTGCTACATGTTCTCCTGCTTTTTATTCATTACTGAAATTACATCTCAAGGTCATGGCAAACATATTTTACAGTCTTTAAAACACAAAGACTTGTTTTGTTAAAATAGGATATTCCAACTCTGTATCTCCAAGTTAGCACATCAAAAAAGTATTTAATTGAATATATTGTCATTTAGAAGGTTTAAGGCAATCTAAATTCTTATTACACTACAGCAAATGTTGAAGAAGTTATTGAAAATAACCTGCTCCACAGCATTAAAGTCATTTTTGCCAAAATAGGAAGGAAGGAAAAGGAAAGTGCATGGCATAGCACAATACAGCATCTGTCTACAACTGTTTAATTCAGATCATCTCAAAGTGACAATTTTTCATGTACACAGAGGTCAAATTTAAACTTCTGTCCTTACGTGCTCTATATAGCTCTTGAAATCTTCAATTCCAGAAAAAAAAGTTGAAAGGAGAATTAAATTCCCCCAAAACAGGAATGTTTATGTGTGTAGTTGTGTCCAAAATCGCTTGGATTCCAGCAAAAGAGCATCTCCATCTACACACACAGAAGTGTGTGCCACCTCGAGTTTCCCCGGAAGGGGTGAAGAGAAGCGGGATATAAATCTAATAATAATAATAAATAAAGTTTCAGTCTATAATTTTTTTAAAAAAACCTCAGGAGTCTTTGTAATGTTTAAACCATCTGTTTAAAAATATCTACTGTCAGAAGAATTAACGTAAGGATCCTTCCTAGACTATTACTAGAGGTATAATATTCATTTAATATTTATTCTTACCATAAATCATTGAATTTTAACTACTTATTAACAGAAAACTAGATTAAACAATCTAAGATGCTTAAAACAAATATTAAAAAAAACTATATCAAGATATTAAACAAATGCCCCAAGTTTGGCAAATTTCATAGATATGCTAGACCCAATAAACAACAATCTATCAAACAGCTGTACACCATTCTCTTCCACATTCATATACCACTTTGGTTTTGCAGTAATACAGAGGGGGCAGACTATTTACGACTAGCCTTAGTCGTACCCATGCCACAAACCTCACAGGCTATTCTGTGAAAGGTAAGACCTCTGATCAAAACTGCTACCAGAATCTTGCCATCCAGGAGATATTTGCAATGTGCAGTCATACTGCCAGGATGTGGTAGTACTAGGAGAAGGGGAAAAAAAACGTTGCAGAAGTATTTCTTAGCTAATAAAGCCATTGTAGGTGCTCACTAAATTTTAAATCATTTACGTGCAACAATACGACTCAGGCAATGCCTACTGTTTCTGAATCACATTTTTCAGACTTGCTCCTGTTTTGCGTACACCTTTCCATACAGAAAGATCCACCTGAGTTTAATACACTTACTTATAATTACATTTTTTGTAGTTTAACTTGAAAACTAAAACTCATGGCACTGAGGAGTGAACACTTCCAAACAGCCTACATATTATTAATGCATTATGCAAAGGTTGGGCAAAATTGATAGTATCTTTTAGTTTATGAAATATACCAGCTACTAGCCCGAAAGGATGACTCATAGTAAGGTTAAACAAGATCATCAACAGAGAATGCACTAAACTGAGTTCTTACCAGCAAACATAATTGTAATTCATTAAAAAGTAGCTTTCATCAATAGCTGCCTTATTTTTAAATTGCTTGTGCAGATTTCCTGTTCTTGGGAGAAAGTCTTTTTTATAGAGCCCTGGCTTTCTCAATCTTCTTGTGCGTGGAAAGGTAGTACAGTATCTGGGAAGGTTATGCTGGTAAAATGTTTTGGAACCCTTCAGAATGCAATACTGCAATTCCTTAATGCAATCACACACACCCTCAGGACCAACTGCAGGGAAGTTTTCTCCACAGTATCCTAATATATACAAGTGCTTTAATGAGTTGCATTTGCACCTGTGTGCTCTGAAGCACTTCTTTCAAACAGGAGGTGCAGCTAGGGCACTACCAGCCCTATCATTTATTTATGCAGTTCAGCTATTCTTTTTCAGTGGCAAATGATGCTGTTTTATTTAAACAAGTAGAACGCTGGTAAATATACATTTGCAAAACCTAACAGTTTCACATATTTTTTGTTTTGGAAGATTACCGAGTGAATTTGAACAAGGCCAAATTTAACCTAAAACCAAATTTAACTCTGTACCCTAACCTCTGTACTCCTGTACAGAGTTATTAGATTAAGGCTGTTCTCTTTCATTCTCTTTCATTTTTACTAAGTGTACTAAATGAACCAATAAACGTGGAATTGTTTGTGCCCAGAGACAGCCCAGAGACCCTTCCTAGAGCATCAATTCCCGCAATGTATTTGACTTACCAAATGCTGCAGTGGGTACAAAACACAGTGGCTCATTTGTATACGTTTTAGAGCCATCAGCACCATAGAATTTTGTGAGCAGTGCATTGGCTGGCAATAGGTTTCAGGGTACAATTTGAAATGCTTGTTTCAAACTTTATATCTTGGTGCTTCAGTATGCACAGATCTGCCTGCTTTTGCTAAATTCTGGTTTATTCAGCCAGAATGAGGATGCTGATAGCATCCTTGCCAGTGATATCAGGAAAAAGGGCTAGAACTTGGCATTTTTTTTCTAGATATGTTCTAGTATTTTGGAACATATCTCCAAGGATCCTTCCCTAATATCCTTACAGAACTTTTAATGATGAGAAAGAAGGGATTGGTGCTGGCTGTTGCTAGGGATAGGACTTTTTTTTCATGTTTCTATGTTTCATGAGTAATTTCTGTAAACTGTCAAGAGACCTTGGAGAGTCAGCAGTATAGAAATGTTGTAAGTAAATAAATAAATTTTCGAAAAACATAAAACTGTGGTCCTGGGAGAAATCATCTCAATCACTCTCACCAGAGCTTCCTATGATTGACTGCTTTATTTTCCAATTTTAAAAAGTTTTATGAAGGAAATGTCAGGGATTTTTCAATTACCAAAAAGATATGATATATACCTTGCAAGCTCCAAGAACTTTTTAAACTATTCATAACCTTTTAAATGACTCATATTTCACACTCCACTGTTCTAACGCAATATTAACACAAGAAGCACCAATAATTTTCTAGATAATTGCCTATAAATACCCTTTTAAAACTGCTGAGTTTTTTAAATAGTGCATTAGAAATAGTTCTGAAAATGGTCTGGGGTCTTCAGTTGGTATAGGATACAGCTGCCAAGATTTGTGTGTGTGTGTGTTTTTTCAAATAAAACCTGTTCATAGCTTCACTGTTTCAAAAGCTCCATTGGGTACTTCTCCTCTTCCAAACCCAACAAAGTAAAGAACTGGGTTTTTTTTCTATCAAAGTTGTCCAGCAGCATTGTTTTCTCTCTCTTTTCCCCTTACAATCTGCACCATCTATGTCTGCAATTCATTACACACACAGTTTTTATGCAGAGTTTTCCCTCTTTGATCTACCTCTTTCGGCATACTGGACAGGTTTTTTTGTCCAGCTGCCTCTAACTATCATTGAAGTAATTACCATGGGGAAACTACTCTCCCCCAAGCATTATGGGTACTTTGGGATGTGAATTTTATTGGCAATTTTCCTTGGTATCCTAAGGACTTTTATGGGGCAGGGAGAGGGCTACAAACATTTTCATCTCCCATTTTTAACAGTATCGTACCTCTTCTTTTTCCTCCCATTACAACAGAAAATCCTTCAAGGAAAAAAAAACAAATATACTAGACATTATCTTTTGATTCAGAGCTACAAACCTTCCATTTTAGGATTTGTAGAGCAGCAGACAAAAATGCTTTAGTGAACGTGGATGGCATCATCCCAAGACACCAGGAGTGCCTTGAAGCAATGGCTACCATGAAGTCAGCTTATTTTTGTCTTTCTCACTGAGGTGCATATGTATGTATATTATTAGGAGTATGAAGAAGTTAAGGGAAAGAAAGGTTGTCTATTATAGAAAAAGACTGCATCCATATGACAGAAATTACGAGTGTGTGCATCCATGAATGGAAAAAGACACTGTATTCATGTCTGCAAAAGGAACCTTTGCTCTCATCTTTGTAACAAAAGCGCAGAAGGAAATGATGTGTATATGTGCAAGCAACAGAAGGCTGCATGTATTGGGCGGGTGCCCTCATTGCTCAGTTTTGCATACATAAAAATGATCCCCTGAAGTCTTAATTTATGTGACCTGGGGCTAATCCTCTAAGTGTCTATTCAAGCAAGACACAGGTTTTAATACATAAAAAGCTTCAGAATTCTAAACAATTTAAAGACTATAGGACTGTATCATTAAGTGTTTACTTCTCTACTGTTAATGTGTAGTAACATTATATATTTATATTTCATATATATATACACACACACACACACACATATATAAATATATACATATATATGTGTGTACATATTTTAAAAAAGAAGATAAAACTAACAAAATGAACAAAAGAGAAAAAGAAAGAAAACACATAATAAACAAACAGTAGAAAAAGTTGAAGAAACAGAAAAGAAAGCCAGGTGTAAAGAAGTGTCTTCCTATAATCTTCAAGCAGATTATACAAATATATAGGTATAGATTTACAACAGTTCATTTAGTGACCATTCAAAGTTACAACAGCACTGAAAAAAAAGTGTCTTATGACTGCTTTTCACAATTACAACCTTTGCACCATCCCCATGGTCACAGGATCAAAATTTGGATGCTTGGCAACTGGTTCATATTAATGATAGTTGCCATGTTCTGGGGTCATGTGATCATGCAAACTTCTGACAAACTAAGTCAATATGGAAGCCAGATCTACTTAACAACCATGTTTCTAACTTACCAACTGCAACGATTCACTTAACAACCATGCTAAGAAAGGTTATAAAATGAGGCAAAATTTATTTAACAAATGTCTGTTATATAAATTTTGGGCTCAATTGTGTTTCAACTTCTCTGTCTCAACTTATATTGTATAATTTTTATTTCTATAATATTCTAAACTGTCTAATCATCAAAACCATGTATCACAAGTTCATTTTTTTTATTTTCATGGAAAAAGTTAGTAAGAGGTTTCCAGTCATCAATAAACGTAGATAATAACTTTAATCAAATAATTTATTCATTTAAAAAAAATCTTGCAGACTTGTGCCTGTAATAATCTCGCTGCGGTAATCATATATTGAAACGATTTTCCACGGCTGTTTTTAAATTATTTATCCATTAACCCTTAAAGGAAATTATTATGGGCTTTAACAGCTTTAAAAAAATTGAATTCAAATACATACTCTTAATACAGAGGGCTTGAAAGACCAATGCTCAAATGAAGCCGGAACTTTATTTTTTTTAGAATTAATGGGTAGATTTAAATTGCTTTTCCTAATTTTTAGACTTCTATATGAAAAACCACCCACCCACCATCCAAGAATGAAATGAACAACAATATTATGCACAGGTACACACACGGATCCACACAAATATACATTTTCGAAGAGTCGCCCTCTTCAGACATACCAGCAGATGTCACTACAAGCGCCTTCAATCTCCCTTTTCCTTATCATTATTATTACTATTATTGCAACGGTCTCTCCCCCTACCCCACAAAATGCTACTACAACCCCACAAAAGCAACCTCAGCGGCCCGAAACGCCACCCGGGCCCGGCCGAGAGAGCAAGGTGGTGGTGTTTTGTTTTTTTTTGCTCTAAAAGTTCTTCAGACAATAACAGATGTCCTGCCCCACCAATGAAAAGGAAAAAGGCGGAGCTTCAGGTAAAGCAACATCCAATCGCAGCGGCAGGCGCGGTCGAAAGCAAGCCCAGGCCCGGCGAAGAAGGCGCGTCCTGCGGGAAAGGGGAAAAGAGAGGAGGTAGAGAGCTCTCGCGAGAGCTGTCGCGTTCCCCCCCCCCCACGCTTCTCCCCAGCCGTCCGCTCGCGACTGGGTGACTGCGCAGCTGCCATGTTGGTTGCTATGCTGCTGCCTGTCTGAGGGCAGGCGGGAGGGGGGGAAAAAAGGAAGGAGGGAGGCTGGCTCTGGGGAGGGGAGG
>JANHGC010000937.1:62792-77988 GCA_027560395.1 Boaedon fuliginosus
ATTCAATCTGACAACCTGCTGAACAAGTCAGCAGAGACTGCAGTACTGCATTTAACCACTGCGCCACCGAGGCTCTTGGTGTAAGAAATAACTGTAAGAAATAACGGATCTCCCACCAGGATCCATGTGAGAAACGTGTGACATAATGAAGTGGATAGCTTCCTGGAAATGCCAACATCAAGTTTCATGATGAACATATATATATCACCTCTGAAAAACAACAGCCCTTGACTGGATACCGTTTAACCCTAAAAGACCCACAAAATGCCCAAAGAAAAACTTCAATGCAGCTCTTCCTGTTTCTGTCAAGGTTGTAGATAGATTGGATCGCTGGATAAACTGCAAGCCATGAGTTCTTGATAATAATATTCTTTTTTTTTTTTTGTAAAAATTTCTATTGGTTTTATTGATAATAATATTCTTTATTCTTAGTTACGGGATTCAGGAAAAGGGAAATGGAAGTAAGGACTTCGCCTCCAAGGAGACTACATCCTAAAACAGGTCTGAAGTCAAGGTAAGGTGAGTCTCAAGTGAGCACATGGGACTCGGGTTCAAGTTTTTATAGGGATGGCACCACATTGCCATCTACAGATGTTACATATACATTGCAGCACAATATGCCACCTAGTGCCTTAGTCAGGGGGTTGAGCCTAATGGCATGGAGTTATCTGTGACATTATACAACTGATTTTTCCATTCCATACAATATTCTTGAACTTACTATAGTGTCAAGATAATTCACCATTGAAAGCTGAGAACATGAATGCCTCTCTAGAACTCAAGATCCCAAGTAACTAGTGAAATAATTGTTTTGTGGTGAACAGATGCATGCAAGTGATTACATCACATGCAATAACTATTATCAAAGGACTTTCTCAATTTTCTGTTAAGTTAAAATAACAAAAGGCCAATGCATTTTTGGAAACAGATGTTCTGAGAATACTCCTGCAAAAATTAGACATCTAGGTAATTAATGTCTGAGGAAAAGTAATTCTGCCCCCCACCTCTCTCTCATGTCCCCCAATCCTCAAGAAAGGACATGTTAGATTTGTATTCTTCATTTTGGGAATTATAATTAAGAAAAGTTAACCGTATAATTAGTAAGCCAATGATTAGTCACTGTGACATGCCTTTAAATTTTACTTAAAATGGCCATGAGACATGGACATAAATGAATATTCTCTGCTTCTCAGAGGAGAAACAGCAGGAATACAAATAATAAGCATACTGTGTTCTAACTAAAGCTTAATGTCTCAATGCTAAGTGTGTCACACAGGCTTAAATTCAATGCAAGTGAGATTTTCTTAACATGGAAACTAAGGTGTCTATTATAGAGGATATTGTAAAGAAACTAGAAACATTAGCCATAATTTCAAGTTGCTAGTGTCATTTTATAATTTTTTTCCAGATTAACTGCTACATATCTAGATCAATCGTGAACCCAAAGTTCTTGGCCCAGGCAATCATATTTCTTTTGACGATTTCTTCTTCCATCTTTCTGCCTAATAGAAAATTGTAGTTTTTCTTTATTATCTTTTCATCATTTTCGAGTATCATTATGACCAATTCTTGTAAGCCCCTTGCAATTCCCTGATTCTCTTTATCTTTTTTATATCTTATTTTTATTTATTTACTTATTTATTTTGATTTATACCCCGCTTCTCTTCCCCGATCAAGGGGAACTCGAGGCAGCTATATCTCGCCTTTATTTGTGCAAAGGTCCACCAAGTGGTTTCCAATCCTTGGCTCTTAAGCTCCTGTTCTGTTTTTAATTCTTCCTCTTTATTTAAAATTTCTTTATACGTTGGTTTTTTCCCTGGTTCCAATACGTTTGGGTACACGATCGCTTCTACTATAGATGTCCATACTGGTATTTTCTCATAATAGTTTTGCTTTAATTTAGACCAAATTTCATAAAGTGTTCTTACTAGATGTTTCTGAAAAAGTCCACTCGGTCATACCTTATCATACCACATGTAGGCATGACATCCAATTTGAACGTCATGGCCTTCTAATGTGAGTAATCTTGTATTTTTTAGGAGCATCCATTCTTTAAGCCAGGTTATTACCGCAGCTTGATGATATAACTCCCAATCTGGGAGGCCAAACTACCTGTCTCCTTCACTTCTTCCAGCATTTTTAATTTAATTCTCAGTTTCTTTCCCTGCCATATAAATTTACTTATTATTCCATCCAATTCTTTGAAATAATTCTTGGGTACTTGTAGCAGAATGTTTTGAAAGAGAAAGAGAAGTCTGGGCAGCACGTTCATTTTAATTCTTCTATTTTCTCAATCAGTGCCAATTGCAAGGCCTTCCATTTATCTAAATCTAATTTGATTTTTTGTATCAATTTACTATAATTATCATCTCCAATTGATGTGCATCTTGCTGTCAGATTCCTAAATACTTAACTTTTTAAACTACCTGTATATTAAATTTCCTTTCCAATTCTGTGTTTTGCTTTACTGACATATTTTTCATCAAAATTTTGGTTTTTTTCTTTATTTATTTTAAGACCTGCAACTGCTCCAAACTTCTGTATTTCCTCCATCAATTTTGGTCCAGAATCAAAGGGTTCTTCCAAAATGAATACAATATTGTCTGCAAAAGCTTGTGTTTTGTATTTTTGATTCTTAATTTGAAGGTCTCAGATTTCTGTGTTCTCTCTAATCTTCCTTAACAACGTTTCTAATGTTATGATAAATAAGAGTGGCGATAAAGGACATCCCTGGCTTATGCCTTTATTAATTTTGAATTTCTCAGACAATTCTCCATTTATAAGAAGAAGAAACAGTTAAATAATACAATATTATAATATTACAAACTAATGGATACTCCAGAAATATACGCCATGCCTGTAAAATATTAGAAACTTTGTTTTTTTTACCTATTTTTGTCTATTTGTTCTGTGTTTTTATATGTTGTTTTGTTGTATTTTAAACTTAATAAAAATTATTTTTAAAAAAATATTCTAGCTTGCATATAATAACATGAGTATGCTTAAGGTAAGACTGGGCTTTGGTTGTACCTATGCTTACCAATCAAGTTTATGCCTAAACTAGTTTGTACTTATGGTTAGAAGGGAATATTGCATGTGGCATTGGTGTACTAAGACTGTTACCTAGTGTATACCTTTTCTATTTTACTAAAAAAAAATCATGTTATTAAAAATCCTTGATTGACCGAAGGATGGGAGATGAAGAGTAATATTTGTGGACTTATCCAATGATAATCATGGCATGCAGAAGACTATTACTTGGAATACAAGAGAAGGAAACACAAAGGAAAGAAGAAAATAAAATATATTTGCTGTGTGTCCCAAAGTAATAAACACTGAAAACATATAATAGATCTGAATCAAAGTGGCATTAACTTGTGGAGTGGAAAACAATACATGAGGGAAGTCTAGGTGCAGGTTAAATAATGAATGAAAGAACTAAAATGTAAAATTTTATCCAGCATTATCTAGGTTGTGGTGAGCACATATGAAAGTCAATGTTCATAGATTAGAGAAAATGACATGATTGTAGTCAATGAATAATGATTATGGAAGAACAAGAATTGATTTCATTGCTTATAAAGGAGAGAGAATTAATGAAAATATAATGTGATGGAGAATACTGTTATATGATAGTATCAAAAGCAGACATTCGGGGGGAAAATCAACTGAAGAAAGGGAAGTAAAAGTGAAGGAGGTGGAGAAAGAGGGGGTGTGGTTCCTGTATGCTAAAAGTATTAGGAGCCAGAGAAATTTTCCAAGAGAATGAATGGAAAACAGGCATAAGCAAGAAGAACATGCAGTCTACTTGAAGCAGTGAGAAAATACTCTAATTATATTACAGAGTGCTATGAAGAGTTACATTAATAAAAGTATGAAAAGGGTTACTTGGTGGAACAATGAAACAAAAAAGACTGCAGTGATTAAAAAACACATATGTCAATAACTGCTTAAAAAATGTGACAAGCTCTTTTCATCTTGTTGGGTTAATAACTCTTTTTCTTGTGAAGCTGGTCAAGCACATATTTGAATTCATAATTAATGATGTTAATAAATGTTATCTGACTCATGCAGAAAAACCACATCTCTTTTTTGGGGAACAACTTTATGGAAATCCTTAATAAATACAGTAAAAATTAATACAAACTAAACTAGAAACAAGATTGAAAAGAAAAAGAAAAGTTTAGAAGGTGCAGAAAAAAAAGAAGAGGGAACAAAGGGAACAAATGCAGCAATAAAGAGTGGCTCCCAAACCTTCATCACACCATATCTCAATCATGTAGCTCTTTGGCAAATGTGAGTGCACTTAATGTACATTACTGCACATTAAATGGAGTCAAAATTAAAGAGAATTATATAGAATTATACTGTCAAATTAAAATATTTTATTTTACCTGTTAAAAAGACCTGTACCTATCATACTATGAATACTTCAACAAAGAGAGATTAAACCATAAAAGCAACATTATAAAAAGACCTTCAAATGTTTGTCTAACAGCTACATAATGGGCAATTGAAAGAACATAGAGTCAAAGACTAGAAATTATCTCAAAGAATACCCAGTTCAACTTGAATGTAAGTAATCAACCTTTCAAAGAAGGCAATCTGGACTCTGCTTAAGCATCCTACAAAGAGTATTTTCTACCATCTAGGCTGGTTGTTCCATTGTAAAACGCATTATTAAGAAGTCTGTTCCAATATTTATATTAAAATATATATTTTTTATGATTTATATTAAATTAGTTTTGCTTCTTTTATAACATCACCCTCTTTATACACATAATGACATAGCACAGATGTAGAAAAAGATAAGGGGACTTGGTGACAATAGTGCACCTGATATTTTCCAAAATTCTCTCCTTTGTGAATTGTGATCATATCTCTTTTGCAAATTGGCCACATCCAACTCCTTCAGACTGCTTGGTTTCTAAGACCCGTACATTTTTTTTCTCATTAAAAATTATTCAAATATGACTTAATATTCCGTGTAGTGATTATGTGTTTCATTTAGTATTTTGCATTATTGCAGGATTAAACAACCATAAAATGTAAAATTTTTAACCTGTTTTGAACTTGAGGTTTCTCTTCAGAATCCATATGCAACCAGTTGAGTGAATTCCTGAGACACTTTCCAAGATAGTGTAGCATGAATATCATTGCATGTATACATATTTTAAACTGTTCGTAGAAAGCAATTATGTATTGCTGTGATTCAATGTGTTGGAACATATGCTGGCAAAACTCAGTTTTAAACTTGAAAGTAAATATGCATCCACTGTAGGTATTTCAACACAGAAATCAAATGTTTCTGATTCTTTAATTTTTCAGCAGCCTGTGTATCCTATTTTGTGTCAACCACACGTTTCTGACACATACTAGGGCAACTCTAGTACTAGACTTCCTCAGAAACATCTGTAACTGAAATAAAAAGTTATAATAAAGTAAGAAGTTATAATAAAGTAATAAGAAATAAAACTAATCAAATATCATATTTTACATTTTTATTTCTTTCTCATTTTCTACTCTTGTCACAAAATGTTTCCTTTTTCCTGATAACCCAGACATGACCCCTAATATGTATATTATGACACGGTTGCTTGAAAATTTGGTTAGGTGGTCTAAAATAGTATTTTATAGCTAGTGTTAAGCCTACGGTTTGCTTGTCAGCCAGTAATAAATAACACACCAGGATTCTGAAAATTAGATTGTGGTTTATTCCAGGTACAAGCGTTGGTCTTAGCAGTTTAAAGAATAATCAAACCGAGTCTGAAGGTGGAAGTGCTCTATTGGTATTTTAACCTAATCTTTCACCAGTAGGATAAACAGAATTCACCCATGTGACAGCCCTCCACTAAATTGTAGTTTCCGTCTCCTTTGCTCCGTCCCCAGAGAATGACGGATGATGGCATGGAATCTGACAGGCAGCCCCTCTTCATTCTCCGTCTCCCTGTAAATCCAAAAGACAATTATTGAGTGCATGTTATATTGGGATGGTGTTTATGGAACTGTCGAAGAAGTCTATCGACACACAGGTCCCTATCTGTGGAAGCTTCCTTGATAGGATATCCTGTTCATCTTACTAAATACTGCACTTCATTCTTAGTGTCCCCCATGTCCAATATTTTGTCAATTTCATAGTGGTCTGGCCTGTTGGATCCCCACTCCTCTCTATAGTCCTGGGAACACATAATTTCAACAAACTAATATGAAACATGGGGTGCATTTTCTCCACTCAGTTGAGCAGATAGTTTTACTGTCACTGGATTGATGACGGATAACACCGTGAATGGTCCAATGTATTTGGGATTTAGTTTCCCTCCTGTTTTATCCATAGATATATGGTCAATAGGTATACTAATGACCCTTTCTGGTATGTTGGACCCTCAGTTCTCTTTTTGTTTGTTTGAAGTTTTGTTGCATTTCCTAATGATAATTTTATATTATTCCATATTAGTGGTTGGTTTTGTACCCATTCCTTAGGGTCAGTCATCCCCTGTTTCCAGTGGTAGTTCAGAGATAGCTGGGAAATCCATTCCATATGTAGCATAAAATGGAGTATGCCCTGTTGTTGTATGTATGGTGTTATTATAAGCCACCTCAGCGAAAAGTATAAATTCTACCCATTTGAAGTTCTGACGATCGACATAACTCTGTAATTACCAATCATGACATTTGCTCTCTCCACTGCTCCATTAGATTGTGGATGGTAAGCCAAAATTAAACTCTATGATGAGCTGATCATTGCAAGGAACTGCTGCTAGAATTTTGCGGTAAACTGTACCCACCTATCGGAAATTATTTTATTCGGAGTCAATATATATGTTGTACGAACAGTTTCGCAAGGTCCCAAGCAGAAGGTAGTCCCTTACAAGGTATAAAATTAGCTTCTTTGGTGAATAAGTCAATTACAGTCCATATAACCGGATATCCACTATCTTTTGGTAACTCAATGATAAAATCCATACCTATGATCTCCCATAGCCATGTGGGATTCACTATGGCCTGCAAAAGACCTGGGGTTTTAAATGTCCTAGCACAAACAGAACAGCTCCGTACAAACGTCTCAATGTCTTTGCATATTGTAGGCCACCAGAACTGTTTACGCATTAAATGTAATGTTTTCATGAACCCAAAGTGTCCAGCGGACTTATTGTTGTGGCATCTTTGTAATACAGTAGTACGCACCTTCTCTGGCACATATACTTTCCCCTGTTTCCAGGTCAAACCCCTGTTCATTACCATTCCCTTCATATTTTGTTCTGACCATACATCTGTCTTAAGGCTGAGTCAAACATCCTCCAGGATTGACAGAGCTCGTAGAGATGATGCATTATCCACTCATGTAGGAGTGAACATCGATTGTATAACCTCCTCCTTACTTGACTGGAACTGTGGTCTTTGCAACAGTGCGTCTGCTAGGAAAGTATGTCTCCCCGATATGTATCTCATTGTGAAATTAAAGCATTGGAAATAGTGCACCCAACATGCTCGTTTAGGTGACAACCTTCTCAACTTCTGAAGTGCTATTAGGTTTTGATGGTCCGTTAGGACTTCAAATGGGATACTAGCCCCCTCCAGCAAATGCCATCAGATTGTCAACACCCACTCATGGCATAAGCCTCTTTCACCCATGCCCTCTCTGAGTTATTTAACTTTTTTGATACATAAGCACATGGATGTAATGTCCCCTCTGCATCCCGCCCCTAAGGTGATATCACTGGCATCTACTTGATCAACGAACGGCTTGCTAACGTTTGGGTGCAGCAATACAGGCTCCTTAGAGAATAAGTTCCATCAGCCCTGTCTCCATGTCTGTTTGCTCTTCTGTCAGCCCTCTCTGTACCGCCGTGCTATGCATGACGTCTCCCTGTCCACCCACTTTATCCGCCAGACCTCACGTCTTCTGCCGAATGACCACCTGATCCCTGCTTTCATCCATAGTCGGAGCTGCCAACGACATCTCTCCTGACGTCTCCGTCTCCTCCATGCCACCAACTGCACCCACCTCACTCTCTAGTATCGTCTGCTCCATTCTTAAGGTAGGAAGAAGGAGACTCCATTTTTTCTGTTAAGCCTATGGTTCGCTTGTCGGCCAGTAATAAATAACACACCAGGATTCTGCAAATCGGATTGTGGTTTATTCCAGGTACAAGCCTCGGCCTTAGCAGTTTAAAGACTAATCAAAACGGAATCTGAAGGTAGAAGTTCTCTATCGGTGTTTTAACCTAACCTTGCACCAATAGAATAAACAGAATACACCCATGTGACAGCCCTCCACCAAATTGTAGTTTCCCTCTCCTTCATTCCATCCCCAGAGAATGACAGATGATGGCACGGAGTCTGTCAGCTAGACCCCAATTTATTTTTGCATCAGTTTTGTTTCCTAAATCAAAAGGCCTTTTCAGGTGAATGTATGCATGTCTGAAGATTCATGGGTATAGCTGAAAAATTAGTCCTCAAAATCTTTCTGGGTAGTATTATTTGTTTGTTTGTTTGTTTGTTTGTTTGTTTTGATTTATGCCCCACCTCATTTCTCCTGTCAAAGGAAACTTGAGGTGGCTACCCTTGTAAACTTGGTACCCTTGTATATTTGGTGAATAGATGCTAAGGCATCTTTTTAGATACTACAGCGAGCCTAGCATAAAGTACCTGTTAACGTGTTTGCAACACACAAAGGTTTAGGTAAAGCAGGTGGGGGAAGTGCAGGGATACATTTAAGTAGGTTTGGGAAACAACTCAAAACAAATATCAGACTCAATCTCTCATCTCTGTCAATAGTTCATGCTCCACTTTCTTCCAGCATTTATCAAGTGGCAGCATTTTACAAGATTATCCTGGAAGGGATAATCTAGAATGAATGCAGCTCTGTGTATCAATTTTCAGGGCCAGATCCTAAATAATAGTCGCAAAAATGTTTCTTTTCTCTGCAAAGAACTGAATTTTTTTTTTCCTTAATTTTTTTTCTAAGGTATAAATCTCTCCCAAGAAGAGCGAATAGACTATATATATAGTATATATATATATATATTGCATTTGGCAGTAGTGACACTGTGCAACTGAATTTGTTACATTCTAGTGCCAGAATACGACGTTGATTTCTAATATAACAGGAGCAACAGTATAGTATTGGATAATAGAATAATAGTTGCAATATTTGATTTCCACAATATCATTTTCTGCTACATTTTATTTCATTCCCTTTAGCGTAATAGCTGATGCTGACAATGTTTCCTACAGCTGCAACAGAGAGTGCATCTGTCATTAAAGAAAGATAGAACCTGCTTGTTATTTTTCTTCTTTTCTGTACAACCTTTTTTAAAAACTATGGTATAGTAGTAAGTAAGTTGTTAGCTGTTTGCCACTTAGAAGACCGAAGTCTGACTCAAATCCCCTCCCCACCCCCGAGCCCTAATAGCTTTCTGAGCCTAACCTCCCTTCAGCTTAACCTATCTAGCAATGTTATTGTTGTAGGCATAAAATGGAGATCGCCCTAGAAGCTGCCTTGAATTCTTGGAGAAACAGCAGGATAGAAATCTAACAGCCAACCAACAGATAAAGAATTATACAAGTCAAAATAAATAAAATAAAAGAACTGAACTGAACTGCCTAGATCCATGATGGTGAACCTATGGCACGTGTGCCAGAAGTGGCACACAGAACCCTCTCTGAGGCCACCCGTGCCATCTCCAGTGGCTCTTCTGGTTTCTGCTGCAGAACCCTCTCTGTGGGCATGTGCGCTGGCCAGTTGGTCTTCACGGGTGCTGGACTGCCCAAAAACAGTCCAAAAAACAGTAAAAAAACAGGCCATTCTTTGAGCTGTTTTCAGGCTGTTTTTGGCCCAGAAACAGCTTGCAAACAGCCTGAAAAACAACCTGAAAATGGCCCCCCAAATGGCCAAAACCCAGGCATGCACACACCGGCAAGCTGGTCTTTGGGTTTCTGGCATTCTGGCACGTGTACATGCACGCGTGTTCCATTTTGGGCACTCGGTGCTGAAAAGGTTCGCCATCACTGGCCTAGATCAACAAAGCATGTACCAAGTAAGAATGCCACTGTCTGTAAAATAAGTAAAATCATGTATAATAAATCTATTCTATAGCTGAATTTAATCCACAATTTGCTTCATTGGCAGTAATGTTGTTTTGTTTCACTTTTAACAGTGATGTTTTAGTGATAACTTTTATCATTTACATTTAATTTTAATGTTAGCATAATACCAATATTCCTATGTGCACATGTGTAAAATTATAGTTGAATT
This sequence comes from Boaedon fuliginosus, assembly GCA_027560395.1. Taxonomy (NCBI): domain Eukaryota; kingdom Metazoa; phylum Chordata; class Lepidosauria; order Squamata; family Lamprophiidae; genus Boaedon; species Boaedon fuliginosus. Next base: position 73,051 of record JANHGC010000937.1, read on the forward strand.
ATCTAGTGCTCATTTTCATTGGCTTATAACTACATTTTCACTTGTTCACATTTAAACATGTCTAGTGGATAAAAATTCTGGAATAGATCAATATTTTATCAGAGATAGTTATATTTTTAAATATATGTTTTCTCTTCCCATTTTTTAAATTCAGTTGATCACATACATGGCACTATGATGTAAGTACAAATGGGACATATGATTTAGACATGCTGCAAAACATCACCACCAAGTATAGCAATTCCTACATGACTTTACATGCCTTTACTTCCAGCATAAAAAGAATGAGCAATTCCCCAAAAAGAGGATATCTTTTTGTAGTCCTTGGGTCCCTCTGAGCTTTGTTATTTGCTTGTATATGTTTCATTACCTGACTGAGTAAGAATATCAGTATAGATACAATAATTTGCCCTGCCAATGTTGATGGATGTATGGTTTGAATAAGCAATCTTTTTTATTTAAGGCTTGAAGTTTTCCTCAAACTGTTACTAGTAAGAATCCCAGATTCTTGGTGCCAAGGTTGTAGACCTAAAAGAAATCTTCTATGGGAAGATGTGCAGGTTTCAGATTAAAAAATCAAACTTAGATTTAGAAAACCTAAAATTCAATACCGTTTTCTATACCTTTTCTCAAAATGCTACCCTGTGTAAGAAGATATACAGGGCAACTTCCCATCTGGGGAAGAGAGGCGGGATATAAATCGAATAAATAAATAAATAAATAAATAAACTTATCTGAAATTATAAGACCAGACGGGCTATTGATCATATCAGTCCATCTCAGGACTTGTGTTAAGCATAGCAAAATTTATGGAGACTGTGGAAAATGTTGAAGATTAGCAAATCTGTAACGATTCAATTCAAGTACTTTATTTGACCCTTAATATTATGGATTTCATGGCTCTTTCTCATTGATTAGATCTACCTCATTCCCTTGAGGTCAGCTAGGCAAATAAGAAAATGATTTGACAAAGTTAACCATAATAAACCAGGGATTCAAAATGAAATTTGCTTATTTCAGTTTGTCTATTCTGCATTCTCTCCTTCACCATATTGACCTCACTGCTTCTTTAATAACAAATAATGGATTGGTAATAAATGGCAGCATACCTGTGTCTGATGCTAGGTTCAGCTAACAAAGCAGGATCATCTTGTTTGCAAATTATTAGAAGATAGTTCATCTGGCTCCATGGTTACAGTTATAATTTAGATCAGAGATCAGGCTAATGACATATCTAAAATTTTGAAAGCAAGCTATGGGTTTAGCGAATCACAACGTTTTCCACCCCGGATAAACTATGGTGGGATTTGTCAGTCACAAAACACTCATATATCAGAAGATTAAAAAAAAGCATTAAGCTGTAGGCACCTCCATTTTAATTTCTAATAATACCTCTGGAGTCTGTGTTGGGGCCCAGGGGCATCATTGGAAATACAATTTATGCTTCAAGCTAGCTTGCTATCTTCCTCTTCTATTATTTTTAACTAAAATGACTTAAACAAAATTAAATATAGCGGGGAATAGATAGATCAAGAGATGTTTCATCAGATACATTGCTACCATGGGGTATAACAACTAGATTTTTCTTGCTAAAAAATTACTAAATGCCTTCTGATCAGTGATAGACAGAGGGAGAATCAGTCCCTGCCAGAAAAGTTGCAACTGCTGTAGCACCATTTGTTCCGATATGTGGCTTAAGGATACTAGCGGCCTCTTCAAGAAGAATGGTGGTGTTTATTATCATTGCCACAAAATCCATTGCAGCAGGTGGTGTGAACATTTTTCCAAGCTTCTTTGGAAGAAATAGGGAAATATCTTATTGGGTTAGGCTAGCAGCTGCACAGCACAAACATCCATTCAAATCTCTCTCCTTGGAAACTATTGATCTGAATAGAAAGATGCCTAAGTTGATGATATTTTGTTGAACTAAATACCTGTAGCCATGCTGAAATGCAGGAATTGTGTTTTAATCTTCCTACCCTATGACATTTTCTTTGTCATGTGTGCGTATCTTTCCACACTAAACACACAAACCTAGGAGAATAGAGCTAGCTGTATTTTTTTCCTTAGCGCTAGTAACAACTTTGGAAGCAGTTATTTTGATAGTGAAAAGGCTGGTGATGAACCAATTAAACATCCCACTCCCTCGCATCTCTCTTATTATATCCCAAAATATTCTTTCTCCCTTGTTCCAGATAGAACAAAGAAATCTAATCAGTTTTCCACACAGCATGTAGTTTGACCTTGAGTGTGATAAAACTTTAAAAATATAGCCGGGTCATCTAAGACTGAGAAATGTTGAAGAAAGAATTTATGTACTGAGAGTCAGTTGGTGTAGTGCCATGATGGCGAACCTATGGTACACGTGCCAGAGATGGCATGCAGTACTCTTTATGTGAGCATGGGAGCCATCACCCCAGCTCAGCTCCACCACGCACGCGCATGAGCCTCCCGCTGGCCACCTGATCCTTGGGTCTGTGCCATGCATGCATGGGAGGGGTGCATGCAGGGGATGGGGTATATGTATGGGGATGGGGATTGACCGGGAAAGTGAGGCAGGGTATAAATTTAATAAAATAAATAAATAAATAAATAAAATGTGTGTGCACGTGCAAGAAGTGGGGTGCATGCACGGGGATGCTTGCACATGTAAGGGGACAGGGCACATGTGTGGGGGACATGCATGCATTGCATTTTGGGGATGCATGCATGCATGCTTTGGGCACTCGGTGCCGAAAAGATTAGCCATCACTGGTGTAGTGGATATGGCATCAGGCCAGAAACTGTGAGACTAAGTTCTAAACATGTCTTAGGCATAAATACAGGTGACCTTGGGCCAGTCACTTACTCTCAGTCTGAGGAAGCAGGCCAAGGCAAACCATTTCTGGAAAAACAATTGCCAAGCAAACTGTAAGGACTAATACATGCAGTTGCCAGAGGTCAGCACTGACTTGAAAGCATGCAGATCTGTGAGATCTAACTGGGCGCTGGGAGGCATGCGGTGGCAGCAGGCGGTCATGAAGGTACCCCGCCCCTAAGCCATGAAGGGCTTTATAAGTTGTTACTAGCACCTTGAATTGCACCCGGAAGACCACTGTCAACCAATGCAGCTCAAATATGGTAGGAAAGTAAACCATGCTTGTTAAGTTTATCCTTAAAAACAATAACAAGCAAATAAGTAAAAACCTTCCCTGAAGATAGAAAACTGGTAGTAAGGTTGAAAGTTTCCAACTTCATTATCTGCAACTTTCTCCCTTAAAGTTAAAACGATAATAAAACTGATTTTATTTTTTTCAAAGCATTTGGCTCCTGCTTTTTAGCCTGGATGGACCCTCATAAAGTAATGTTATTAAAGTAATAACATTAAGACAATTATTATCCTTGAAATTACAATCTTAAAATACCTGTTATAAAAAGGAAATTGACGGCTCTTAATATATTCTAGCTCCATAATAGTTAGCTGTATGGAAGTGGACTGCTCAAATGGGTTGGTAGACAGCCGGTTCTCCTTTTTCTACCTCCCGGAGAGTTGTTCCTGATTACCTCTATAACAACAAGAGTTTATACTTTATTATTTATTTGATTTATACTCTGCCTCTCAAGTTCCGTCAAGGGGAACTCGAGGTGGCTACAGGGCGCAGTTCCATGAGATGGTGGTCCATCATGACTTTCACTATTTTTATGAACTGAACTTAAGAAGCCTAGTATCCCAGAGCACATTTCCACAAACCGACAGAATATGGGGTCCTCAACTTACAACAACAATTGACCCCAAAATTTATGTTGCTAAACAAAACATTTGTTCAATGAGCTTTGGCCTTTTTTGCAACTTTTCTTGCCTCTGTTCTTAAGTGAATCGTTGCAGTTCTTAAGCTAGCAATCTGGTTGTTAAGTGAATCTGGCTTTCCCCGTTGACTTTGCTTGTCAAAAGGTCACAACAGGTGATCGCATGACTCTGGGATACCGCAACCCTTCTAAGCTGCCAACCATCTGAATTTTGAACACATGACTGTGGAGATGCTGCAATGGTCATAAGTTTGAAAAATAGTTATGTCACTTTTTTTTCAGTGCCGTTGTAACTTTAAACAGTCACTAAGCAAACTGTTGTACACTGAGGACTACTTGTATTTGCAGAGTGAAATGTGTTCTTTGGATTTAGGATGTTTGAAGATTGTATCCTGAAAGTTTTCAGAAGGGATATATTGTAATATTGAGGAGGTGTTTGGACTAGATGACCGATAGGTTTCTCCCCGTAACAATATTCAATAAGCATTTTGAACAACCAGGTTTTCACTTAGCAAATACAACTAGGAACTCATGTGCAAAGTGCTATTGAATTCAGTTCTATGTACAATTAACACATAAATGTGCATAGACATTTGAACATAAAAGAATGACACACACATGTGTGACTTTTATGTTCAAATGTCTATACATTTATGTGTTAAATGTGCTTGGAACTGAAACTATAGATGCAAAGAAACTCTATCGTCGTGGTTTTCTTGTTAATAATTTGTTACTAAATCACTCTTGGCATTGCAGATTGCACTAAGGGATAGGACATGGTTGATAAACCAGAAATGTTGGTGAAGCCAAAACCTTCAAAATGACATTATAGCTTTGGACAATGTATGGATCCAGCCACATTAATTTTCCTTCTTCATATACTTATTTGGGACATAAATTGGGTGTTATTTTTCCAAGTATATCTATTGTAAGGTAAAGGTTCCCCTTGCACATACGTGCTAGTCATTCCCAACTCTAGGGGGCGGTGTTCCTCTCCGGCGGACACCGGCGCTGTCCAAAGACATCTCTGTGGTCATGTGGCTGGCATGACTATACGCCGAAGGCACATGGAATGCTGTTCCCTTCCCACCAAAGGGGGTCCCTATTTTTCTACTTGCATTTTTTACATGCTTTCAAACTGCTAGGTTGGCA
>JANHGC010000937.1:107618-118259 GCA_027560395.1 Boaedon fuliginosus
TGGCCCTGTCAGAATGGGTGCACAATTTGGGAGTTCTCCTGGATCCTCAGCTGCAATTGGACCAACATCTGGTGGCTGTGGCCAGGTTTGCTTGATGCACCAATTGTGCCCCTTCCTGGACCAGGAGGTTCTCCTTACTGTCACTCATGCCCCCATCACCTCTAGGTTAGATTACTGTAATGCATTCTACATGGGGCTACCCTTGAAGAACATTTGGAAACTTCAATTGGTCCGGAATGCAGCCGCGCGAGTGATTAAAGATGTACCTCGGTGCACCCATATAACACCACTCCTCTGCGAGCTGCACTGGCTTCCGATACGCTTCTGGGTGCAATTTAAGGTGTTAGTGATGATTTTTAAAGCCCTTCATGGCTTAGGACTGGATTACCTTCGAGACCGCCTTTTTCTACCTTATGCCTCCCAGCGCCCTGTCAGATCCCACAGAATTGGCCTCTTACAGATCCCATCAGCTAAGAAATGCCGGCTGGTGTGGCTGCAGATGAAAGCCTTTTCTGTGGCTGCTCTGGCCCTCTGGGATCAGCTCCCTGTGGGGATCCAGGCTGTCCCAAATCTGCTAGCTTTCCACTGAGCCATGAAGACCTGGCTCTTCCAGCAGGCTCAGAACACATGACTCCTCTGTATGAATCTGATTGTATGGCTGTTATTGGTATACGAGTGTTCTTATTATGAATTTTAGATAATTGTTTTTAAAATTTTTATTGTTAATGTTTTTATTACAATTTTAATGCTTATTGTTTTTATATATTGTTGTACGCCGCCTTGCATTCCCCTTGACCGAGAAAGAAAGACGGGATATAAGTACAAATAATAAATAAACAAATAAATAAAACATTGCAGAAAACATATCTTTCAAATATCTTTCAGTGCCACTAATTTCAAGGATAACTAGCCATTTCCTAAAATTATGTCAAATGGAAAGATGTAGAATCTGTATTGTACTAATCTACTTTACCGTACATATTTTATGCTTCAAAAAAGTATGATTAATGTAGTATAATACAAAAATGTTAGTACCAATGATTATCCATTTGCTCTTGATTATAATGGCATTAAACTAGTTTAAAAGAGATGTAATTGATCACTTGTATGTAAACATTAATTCATCCAATTCTCACCCTCAGTTGTAAATTTATAAATTATAAAGTCATTTATTAGTATGAATATTTGACTAAGGCTGCTTTTGAAAAACAATCAAACAGGTGTCCATAAAACTAATATAATTACGGAAAATAAAAAAAATTATACAGGAAGAAAAAAAAAAGCTTTTCTTTTTTCTTTTTGCAAAAAATGGAATATTGATTTTGTCCCCTTTTGCTACATTTAGCTCTAGAAGTCTAAAATATAATTCCTGACAATTCACCTGCTTGTTCTAGAACTTAACCTCACCAAACCTTCTAAAATAGGTGTTCCTACAGACAACTTAAGTTTTTAGAATTTCTCTCATTTTCTGAAAACAATCATGAAACATACTGTCTCACTTCTGAAGGCTATGAAAAGGACTCCAAAATATATATACTATTAACACTATAATTAAAAATATTGTGTGGCTTGGTGTTAAAAATATTACCAGATAGTTTCTATCGTGGAGTTAGAGCTTATCTTGCAAATCTTTTTGTTTTCTATAGTTCCTCAACGTACCATTTCAGAAGGAAACACATCATTTTTCCACTTCAATTACAGTAAAAGATGAAAAATAAAATCCAAAGTTTCATGACACTTCAGTTTTGTCAGATTCATTTCTATCATGTCCAGCTAAAGCATCTTCCGATTATCAGACCTCAGTTCTGAGAACAGGTTGCAGCAAACAATGCCACTAGGCTGTTCCTATCTATCATGGAAGTCCAAGTACTGGAGATGGATAATAAAGGAACGTCATTGGTTTAGTCCTACTTAAGATTACTCACAAGCCTTCAACTTCCCACAGTGAAAAATGTAGTGACAGTCCATTTTGGCCTTTGGAATGACTCACCAATATTCTTTTTATAAAGACATTCTATAAAGGAATCAATAATGTTATTTGGGCAGAGGATTGTACTTGGAATGTCAATTGTGTGCTGGATCATATTCTCAAAAAAAAAAAAAAAGGCAAGTCAATCCAAGATACAAACTAAATTGGACTGGATTCTTTAATACATTTGATACAATTATTTCCTTTCTGACAATTAAACAGTACAACCCGGCTGCATATTTGGAGAGGCTTTGGAGATCATAATCCAAGCATTGGAAGATTGAGATGGCGCAGCCATGCACTAGAGAAAAAAATAAAGGAGAAATGGAAAAAGGGTTTGAGAAAAAAATTGTTCTAATCTTTGGGACTCTTACGTTGACATTTATCCTAAAGATTGTGAGTTGTGAGTGCATGATTTTAAGAAAAAATGTTTTTTGGAAGGTCTTTAGGGACAGAGAAAGGACCACTTGGGCCTATGTATTTTTACATATTCTTAAAGTTGATTTTGTTTTTGATTATGTGCTATAAAGTCAACTCTTCCGGTCCTCATAAATTTTCTCTACATGGTTTCATCCCTAATCAGATCCTTTAGATCAGGGATCTCCAACCTTGGCAACTTAAAACTTCCGGACTTCAGCTCCCAAAACAACCTGGGAGTTTAAGTCCACAAGTCTTAAAGTTACCAAGGTTGGAGACCCCTGCTTTAGATCCTCCACTTGTGTACTCATTTCCATTGTGACTGAGTCCATCCATCTTGCTGCTGGTGGTTGTCCTTTCCTTTCTACTTCCATCTTTCCTAGTATTAGAACCGTCTCCAGAGTTAGGGATTATTTTTTATTTTAATATCTGCTTGGTGTCCTCTAATATTAAGGCAGTGGATTAATTCTAGGCACAAATAAAAATGTAGAAAAAGCAGCATGAAACTTCAATCTAAACCCTGTGATTTGGTAATCATGCTTATATGTGTGTGTAGAGAGAGAGAGAGAGAAAACCAACTGTTACTTGAGGGCTTAATTCTCTTTCTCCAGCGGAATGAAAGAATGGCATCAATGGTTAGCTAATTTGCAAGCACAAATAACATGTGTAGTGAGGAATTTTATCACATTTTTCGAAGAAAATTAGCTGATAGATGTACAGATTAGGGCCTCTTTGTTGAGATGTTTTCAACTGAAAATTCAAGGTTATTCCAAATATGATTTGCATTACCTGCAGAATTAAACAGTAAGAGCTTCATTCTTTTTTATTTGTACCTGGGAATAGTTACAAATTACAATGCAAACTGTTTATGAAGAATAACCTGAGTATAGTTCACTTAGACCTAGACAAAAGATAATGGCTTTCATCACAATAGCAGCAATGTACTTCCCTGTTATACTTCCCTAAAGTGTTGTTTAATGTTTGTACCTTTTGCATTTTGATTGTTTTTGTTAAGCTTTTAAAATAAGCTGCCTTGAATCACTCTAAAGTGACGGTCTTATAAATTTCTACTCCAGCTTTTCCTTTTCTTCTTCTTCCTACATATCATATAGTAACCAGAAGTTTGTATTAAGCATAGACAGAATAGCAGACTAGACTCGTCATCGCTCCCCTCCCCCGTTACAGGTAACTAGGTATATCAAAAACCACAACAGATAAGAAAGTTTTTTTAGCAATCCTTGATATATAGTATATATTTTGGTTTCTGACAAATACTGATAAATATCAGGGCTGTCAAACTCCCGGCCCATGAGCCGGATGCATCACATGCTGGCCACCCCCGGGCCCGGTTTAGTGAAGGGGAAAAAGTTCTGATATGTCATGTGACACCACCATGACAATGTGAGTTTGACACCCCTGCTCTAGAGCGTCTAACAAACAGATATGATATATATGTATTTGTTAGACCCCCTAGAGATATTTATCAGTATTTTACAGAAACCAAAAGACATAAGTGTCTGAAAGTAACTATTTCTTAGACTTTATAAAATTTGTTCAGTTCAATGCAACATACCGCTATAAAATGAATTACCATGCCATTTATTGTTATTTTACCAAATCTGCTTGCAAAAGGAAATGAATTAATGTTAAACTTATTATGCTAAATTACAATTAGATCATGTCTATTGTAAATGAATATTCAACTGTATTTATTTTCTGTTCTATTCAATTAAAATATGTATTTATAAGTGACAGATCTAACTATGGTATACATACAAAAAATAAGATTAGAAGTACAGTCTTCTCTTATTTTATTTAGTAGAATCATATGTCAAAATATAAAACGTGCTATTCTTAAAATGACAAAGATTTTTTTTGGAGGGAAAACATTTGAGAACTGAATATGTTCACTTTTGTTAGAAATTTCTGCCAGCCAGTCAGTGCAATTTAGTCATGCTGTATGTACTAGTACTCTTAATACATGATTGGGAACCAGTTTATTTGATTTTTGAAAACATGTTTTGTACTTCAGATTGCCAACGTCCAATTTCAGTAGATGGAAAAAAACAGACATATGTTGTTTTTATTCTGATGCTTGAAAAAGTATGGCATGTTAATGACCATTTCATAATCCTCTCCTGCATCACTGTTGCTCTTATTTTGAACTAAACATTTTGCTTCCTCCTATAAAAATTTGGTAAATTCACAGAGGTCAGCATTCAAACTATTTGCTCAAACAATCAAAAGGTCCTCTTACTGCCCCCATAATTATCTACAGTATGTAGGATTATCATTTATAGGCAGTCCTCGACTTATAACCACAAATAGGGCCAGAACTTCCATTGCTAAGGGATGTGGTTGTTAAGTGAATCACCACATGACTGCACCCAATTTTAAGATTTTTTTTCCACAGTTGTTAAGCATATCACTGCAATCAAATGAGAATCATGTGACCTTTAAGTGAATCTACCTTCCCCCATTGACTTGACTTGTAGAAAGTCATCTAAGAAGTTCGAAATCATAATCACATGACCCTGGGACACTATAACCATCATAAACACATGTGACTTATTGGGATCATAAATCAAGGACTATCTGTACTGAAGTCATGCCTCATCTTAATTTTCAACTTTCAGAATTAGTTGATTTGTATATTGCATTGTGAGGCAATAGATTGTATTCCAAAGATTATGTTAATTATTTTAAAGTTTATTTCAAACACATCAACATTCAAATGATAACAGAAGATAATATTTTGTATAGTGGCTTAGGAAATTTGACAGGAAGATTCTTTCTCCATTCTAAATCATAAGACTAAAAATCAACCCAGCATCCCACAAAGATGAAACGAAGGCAATGCCCAGGGCTGGCAGTGGGGAAAATTGAAAGGACCCAAACTCTGTTATATTATTATATAAAGAAAAATGAGAGGGAATCAAGACAGAATAGAAGTGTGGTTAAAGGTTGAGCTTAGCCATGTGTCTGCTGCAGTTGAATAAACTACATTATACTATGTTAAACTATTCTGCCACCAGTTATCAGATTCAGTACAGTGTTATCTCTTAAGCACAAGTTTATTAAGTTTTTAGAAATCAACTCTTCAAATATCACCAGCTGCTTGGCTGACTTCACTCCAGACTCCAGTGATGAACCTGAGACTTTGGCACGCAGATTGCAGTCCATTCTGGGAATCAAAAGGCTATGGAATTTGCACTCTACTAAGAGTAAATATATAGGAAACCTAGTCATATTTTTATTATTTTGGTTTTCTTATACTAAGACTGATATGTAACAGTATGTGGGATGACCTTGGGATACAGGGAAGAGATGCTGCCTAGGAAACAATCAATTAACTATGTGGGGAAGGAAAAATAAAATAGGAAACAGATCAGATTTATTGTAAAACTACGCATTAACAAAATCTTGCAAGACTGAAATTTCACAGCAATTACCCTATGCTCCTGGTGACTAACATCATGAGAATTTGAACACAGAACAACATAATTAATAAAAATACAATAGAATCATATGATCTTGAGCAATAAAAAAACAGTAAGGGCCTATTAAAGCTTCCTGGAAAAGTTCTGTTTTCACCAATTCCCATAATGGCAAAAGGGAAGTGCCAACATAGCGTCAAGAAGTAGACTACTCTCTAAAATAGAAGTCATCCCCAAATGGATGCTTTTGGTCTTCAGCCCACCTGACCTCAGAACACTGGAGAACCATGAAAAGCTTCTTCTAGAACAGGAGTGTCAAACTGGAAGCCCGCGGGCTGGATGTGTCATGCAGCCATGCCCATCCTGTCTCTGGAAAGGCAAAAAAATGTCACATTACATCACGTGACACCGATTGAGTTTAACATCAGTGTTCTAGAAGGTACTTACCACAAAGAAGAAAAGGAAAGTCAAGAGTCAGGAGCATCTAATTCAACTGTTTTAATCCCATTCTGCTGGTAAAGATCTACCGGTATGTAGTTCACCCTTTCCAATTCATTTTATTTACAGCGCTCCAAGTGAGTTGCAGAAGGTTAAAACAATTGTCAAAAAATCAAATAGTTACAACATTATGGCATAGCGGGAGGTGCAAAAGAGTTAATGTGAGACATTAAATTAGTTTTTAAAACGTGGTTTATGATAATATGGTACAGTGAGGAGATAAACAACTGCTTTAAAATTATGCAGGCTGCAGTTTCAGATCCACTGACCTGAAGTAATTCCTTGAATTTAGATATACTTTTGGTAGACATGTATAGTATTGTTTTGTCTGAAAGTTTTGTGAATAAATGAGAAATTGGACCCTAAATTCTAATTTAGGCCTCTAGCCTTAGTCCAGTGTTGTGGCTCAATTCATGTTTAACAAGAGTCTTCATATCATAGCACAAATATTAAAGCTTCTGCATGAGTATGCTGTTCCAATACATATATTACACTTTTCTTTAAAATGCATACTAATTTGCCCAGGGTAATTTGAATAGCTTAATGTACAATTATTTCTGCATTTACATTTTGCTCTTTCAAAGCCATACTCCATAAAACAGTGTGTGTCATCTTTAAAAGCTATGAAACAGGATTTCTTTCAATTGGTATCTTCATTCCCTTAATTGAACTATTTAACATTCATTCATAGAAGTAACTCATTTGAATAACTGATTTAGTTTATGATTTAATATTCAGTTTTCCTAATATCAAATATATGGTCTTGTTTGAAGACTTAATTTCAGTGGCTATTGGCTCTCCTGTCACATGCTGTAGAACTTTTAAATAACATATTATTTTAAAAGGTATAGTACCTTAAGAGAAAAAATCCAAAATCCAGAGTTATGTAATATGTTAGAACCAAATCAAAATGGTACAAAAGTGGTTGTAAATGTTAACGTTAATTCAAGATATTAAAAAAATGCAAGATCTTTCTAGTTTGTTCTCTACATCCTGTTTTCGTAACATCTTTCCCATGAAAAGTTCAGAAGGATTCAAAAGGTTTGTGATATCTTGATTATTTCCACATAGCCGCCTTGAGTTCCCCTGATCGGGGAAGTGAGGCGGGGTATAAATTGAATAAATAAATAATGACTCTTGCCAATTTGAAAACTGATCTAAACCTTTTAAATCCTATGACGGCATCTATTCTCAAGAGGCTAGATTTGTTTTTGGCTTGGCTGCTATGTGTTTGACATTAGAGTAACAGTAGTTTTCTCTTTGAAAACATATGGCTGTGTGGAATTTCTGACCAATCAATGATATAACAGTTACTTTTATCTCATCAACCTACCAGGATCTGGCCTTCAGCAGTACTCTTTCTGGATTACCTACGGGTTTCCTAAAAAACCTAAGATTTTTTGCTGAAATAATGATTTGCCCAGATTCATCACAAAAAAACTGCTACATAACACACACAATAAATCAGTCTCAAACTAAATTATGTTTTACCTATTTAATTTATACAACATAATGCAATGAATGGAAATATCTGTATTTCATTAAATTTTAAAATAAAAAAAAAACTAGAAACTCAACCACAGATTGAAAAACTCAGAACCCAAAGCTTATTACTGAAAATCCTGCATTCCCTCAAAAATACAAAATGATCTACGAATGGAGAGAATTTCATGTAATTTAGTTCCATTTTATGTGGAATGAGAGTATAGAGAAGATACTAGAGGTAGTATGGCACTTGAGGTGGCACAGTGATCAAATGGGTTTTGCCCTTGTTTTCATCATACTGAACAGAAAACAAAAATGAATACCAGAAGACTAGTGTATATTACTTCAACGTGCTCCTGAGATATTGGTGAATGCATTGCAAAGATCCTTAAATGTTAAGTATTAGGCAAATATTGTTTGAGTTGCATATTACTTTGAGGCAGCATATGGTACGACACAAACAAGCAGGTTCTAAACTCCTGAGTTTTCGAATTTGGGAGAGGTTAAAGGTACTCAAGGAATCCAAGTACAAACAAGGTGGTTTTAGTTAAAAGAAAAGCCTACTTTTTTGGATCCTGCTTTAAAACCCATTTTACAGAGGTAAAATACTGAGACCCAGACAAATCACTTGATCAAGAGTCACACCACCATGCTTATATATTATTCTGAGGAAAATATATTCATATGCTAGAGCAGAATATTGCTTCTGTATTTATTCTGGCATTAGGAAACCCCCGTTTCAAATCATTACTTGGTCATTACATTCACCAATCTTTATGAAATCCCTAATCTGTAACAAATATACACAGGTATTTTACCGGAGTAACAACTGTATCTTATATTTTATAGAAGAATATTTATAGAATGTAGCTAAGATTGGCTGCTTTATATGTAAAAGCCTACACCACTGAGTATTTATGCCCTATCTCACATTGTATTAGCATTTCAAAGGATTGTACAATTCAGACTAGATTGCTTTAGGAAAGCTGTTCATTTCTGCATTCAAATCCATGCAGGTATTGTTATCCAACTGGTATAGTTAATATAGCTGTGTGTGTATAATTCCAGAGCAGGATCCCAAACATGGGCTATCAGTCATGTTTCTCTGAACCAGGGTGGGGCTACCTAGACCTTAGGGCTGGGTCTGACCCTGAGATTCTCTTTATATAGCCAACATACCTTAACCATTAAAACTGGGTAAGTTTCTCAAGCTGAGGTTTTAAATTAAAAAAAGAAATCATCTGGTTAAAATATGTACATCATAGCTTAAAACAAAGTAAATTCTCTAATGTTCCCCAAGCCCAGTGCCTTCCCACCATCGTATATTCTGTTCTCTCACCCACTCTACAATTCTTAATTTTTATAATATTAAAAGAGATCCCCATCCTCCCAAGCTTACCAAGGCTCCTCCAATTCAAGGGGACAGGAAGGGTGAAAATCATGTTCACACAGCCTGCTAATCTAGGCTAACCCGAGTAGCTTGTAGTTCAGCAAGTTTTCATATCCCACCCACCACCTTATGTGGTGTGAATGTTGTATGAATAAGACAATCACATTATAAATGCTTCACTTCTTTGGCATAATCAGTTCTATAACACAGTAATTTTGCTTTGTTAATCCAGGTTTAGAATGTGGTATAAACCCAACAGTCTTACAAAGGTAGTCAAGACAAGAAACATGACCAAATAGTCTAATTATACTTTATTGTAAGTGAACTCCTGGAGAATCTTGCAAGTGTGAAAGTACAATTCTCCCATCTCTTTATAGCTCTAGGGGAGTCTCTGTCCCATCCACAGCCCTGCTTCAGACTTAGGTGCTTTTTATTCCTAGTATTGTCTTTGTTATACCTCTTTGCCCTGTCTCCCAAGGTCATTCCTCCATACCTTCACAGAACCCAATGGTGGATTTGAAGGACAACCTTCAGTGCTGGGATAACCCCAAAATTAAGAAAAACCAGATCCGGGCGATACTTGAATAGGAGACACCAGGAAATCTTTGGGCATGGGATTAGTCTGAAGAGCCAAAAGCGGTCGCGGCAGGAGGGACGAAAGGAACCACACACCACCGTGTAATTGTTGCTAAGTCAAGGTGGACGGCAAAGAACCATGGTTTTAGATCAACTCCGGGCAAGGACACTCAGAAGTTCCAGACTCTGTTTTACCGCCACTTTTTCAATAAACAAATGCAAATCATTTCGCATCAAAAAGCACGGTCGTCCTTTGATCACATCCTTTTTTCAAGCAATGCGGAGTTAAGGTGAGACGCACCTTCTTACCGAGCGCATTAAAAACAAACTCACGGGTCCCTGGAATGAGAGTCAGTGATTCCTGGGGACTGACTTCTGCCTAAGTGCGCCCAAGCAACCCTGAGGTGCCTCGCAACCTACGTGTGTGTGGAGGGAAAACCTGTCACGCCGCCACCTCAGTTCACCACTTTCTTCCCACAGAGCACCAAAAGCCACCACGACCAAGCTTCGCTTCGCTTCGCTTCTCCGAGAGGCGCATTTTAAAGTTAGGGTAGCGGCGTTCCCCGCCTCCTGTGGCCACCTATTGGCCGAGGTTTGTTCATCATTTCCCCGCCAGGGAAAGGGCGGGGCTACGTGACGCCCCGGAGACTGGCGGCTGCCGCCTCTGCTGTTACCTAAACGGGAAGGCAGCGTGAGAGGAGCAATTGCGGGGAGAGCTCGGGAGCGCGTGGACTTCGGGCAGGACTTAGCTCGCGAGGGAGGGAAGGAAGGGAGGGAGGGGAGGAGGGAGGGAGGGAAAGCAGCGGCAGCCTCGCCTCCCACAACATCAAGTCGGCTTTTTTTTTTTCCGCTTTGCTTTTTCAAAAAAG
>JANHGC010000937.1:131225-144718 GCA_027560395.1 Boaedon fuliginosus
TTTCTCCTGTCTCTTCAGGACAGGATTTGACCCCGATGGGCCCCCAGCAGAGAAGAATTTCAGGGGTTTCCACGGAGATGCATGGAAACACACCTGATCTCGCTGCCAGCCCAGCCACACACCCCAATTTTCTTTTAATTTCTGAATTATTGAATCATTTGATGTAGGTGCATCTGAAATATTTTAAAGATCATATAAAACTGAAACATTGAACTGAAATGTGTTTATAACTCATATATTAAATTAGATGCTTTTTGTTTTTATTTTTTTTATAATCCTTACGAAAACCTAATCTTAACCTTTTTAAAATTAAATTCTCAAAGCAGTCTGTGGAATGACATGGCAATTTCAGTGGAACATTATCAGTATATTAGATTGAACATAAACCTGCACTACGTTCTCATCCCCCCCCCCACACTTTTAAAACATATGGACCAGAATGTTATTTTCTTAAGAGTCCTATTTTGTTTTCAGATGAATAACCACAAAGGCTGTTAGTTGATTACTAGAGGTGGAGATTTCCTTTTATTCTGAAAAACGGAAACAGCAAAAAGTCTTCAAGCTAAGTTGAAAAGCATGCAAGCTATTTGTGGTTTTTCAGCACTGCGGGCTCAATTGTGAGATAGGTAACATTTGTAAACAGTAAAAAAACAACTATGCCAAGACTTATTTTTCATTTGTTAACAGCAAGTGTGGCAAATATAGTGGATTATATTGTGGTCTTAGTCACAAAAATCCATGTGAGTAGACAGAGGAGTCATTAAAACTAGTTAGTTCCTTCTAGAAGTGAGCAGAAAGAGGGAGTGACAGATATCTTGAATAGTTCATCTAAGTCCCAGTATTTTTTAAATTGTCCAGCACACTTCAAACTCTGGCTGTTATTGTCTTTGCTCTTGGACATAATCTGTCCAGAGCTGACTTTGCTCTTGGGAATAATCTGTCCAGAGCCCTTACCCTAATTCCCGAAATACTTTCTCTTTGTATTCTCAAACCTGTTTTTGTTTGATTTTGCAAATTGTTTCTTCACCCCAAGGCTCCTGACAAAGTAATGCTAGACCATGCCAGGCAGCATACTGAACTATCGTTTTTTTAATCAAATGATGCAAATCCTGGCATTTAATGCCTCTGATTGACTTTACAAACATAGACATCTGTCTCCATCCTATTCAGGCATCTAGTGGCTGAGCTGAGGTGGGAAAATGAGGAAACCTGCAAGATAGTGCAATTATGTAAATATTGTCTCTTGTGTAAGTGAGGCATTTGTGTGGTAATGCCATTGTGCACATAACATTATTTTGGCATTGTTGCAATGTGTTGTGGATGCTACAAATGTATCTCTCCCTCAACACACAACTTATCATTAGGAAGCTCACTGGCATTGTACTATTCTACTCAGTGTGGATTTCGCCAACCTGAAGACATTTTTTGCTGAAATCCACACTATATCACCTTTCGTCAGCAACTGGTATTGAAATGGATATGGGGAATTCTGGATTGTAGGTGTTGGCTGACCTTAATTTTTCCCTTGCATATTTTTCATGACCTGCATAGGTAACATCTTCCATGCTGTGAATTTGGGAAGAGAGGTATGGTTAGACTGGTACATATAGATGTTTACCTAAGCCTTCAAACCTGACCTTTATATATTGTCTGCAATCCTGCAAGAATACAGGATAACAAAATTTTAATGGTGGCCTACTCATCCTTTCAATGCCATTTGAATCTGCATTTGAATTTGTGGCCTCACAGGGAGCTTGTTTGAAGAAAATAGTTTGTTGTTTGTTATGTAATGAAGGAGACATTTTCCTAATTCTGATTTCAGCCAGTTTTTCCTTTCTTTGATGAAAGGGAAAGTGAGAAAGAGAATGTAACTTAAGTTCCAAAATGAAAAAAAAGCACATAGCATTTTAACATAAAAAAAAATCTCACCTTTGTAACACTCTATAAATTTTACGCATTATTCTGTTTATACTTATAATTAGTTTCCAGGTATGGGCAGGATTGATGTAGAAAACAATATTATTCACATTTCCATGCTAAGCAATGGTTTAACCAATGAGTTGTGTGACGTGCAATGTAATTCAATTGTAGTAATATTGTAAACAATTCTCTATATTGTGTCATGTTAAATATTATTATACTATTGTTTATACAGATTAGCCCAAGATCAGTTAAACCATCACCCTCAGCTTTAAAGAGATGGTCCAGATAGGAATGGGTTCTCATATTTATTGTTTGTGATTTGTTCTATTTAATGAAGTGATTTCATTTGTTTAAAAAAATGATCAATAAAGTCTTTAAAAAGTGAAGTCTTTCCTTACAAAGATGCCTCATAGGATAAATAAAGTAACGATTTGGTTACAACAATAGCCATTTGTTTGGTGAAATCAATAACTCCTAGGAGAATATAAACACAAATCTTTCATTTTCGTTCCTCACGATAATTTAATTGCAACTATGGAATCTGTGAACTTCTTTAAAAACGAGGTTTGTGAAGATTTGTTTGGACCATCCGTCTTCTTGACACGCAGAGATCTGAGCTACGTCGTTTGCATTTTGAAGTGAGAAATCAATGTTTTTTTCAAAAAACCAAGTTCATATTAAGTTACATGTTAATCACTCAAAGTCATTATATCTTTTTAAAAGTAACAAGCTTGAGGGATTTTTTTTTTAAAAAAATGGACTGATTTCTTTCCTCTTATTGATAAAGTGGATAAATTGATTGAAGAAAGTTGAATGCAAGCAATTGTCATGTCTCAAGAGTCTCAACTGGAATCATTATACCTAGGGATAGTTGCCTTGGCCTGCTTATTGCCAAGACCTTCCCTGCTTTTATTTGTTAAAATTATTTTAAAATAATAATTACAAGAATGACAATAATAATACAATACCTCTAGCACTATAAAACAAAAATATTTGTCTATCCCAAGTCCTTGAGAAGCACTCAATGGATGGAAAAAACGCAAATCCAGTCTAAAGAGCTGGCTGATTGTGTGACCTATTATAATGATAGGAAGCTACCATCTTTACTTCCAAAAATGCTTCTAGACTCATATCTGTGTTCCTTTAGCAGTTTTTAGAAAGCTTTTATAAAGGTGTATGTTGTGCTTTCTTTGAAAATAGGCAAAAGCAAACTGATGACTAAAAAGAATGGAGAGGAGTAACTGCATCATTTTGTCTTCTTAAAAGTGTGATGTTTATAACTAGTCATAGCTACTAAGGCAACCATTTTATAAGAGTACCCAAGTGCCAGGTATGCCCATTAAATTAAAGACCCAATACTTTTGTTCAATATCTATTAATATAACATTAGGTTAGTTCTTCCGGATCAGTCCAAATCTTGGCCTAATGTTTTATTTCTTGGATGCTTTATTCAAAATGAGACATAGAGTCATATGCCTTTCCTGCTACTGTTTCTTTGAACTGGTATTTGGAAGTGCTTATATGTTGCTGCAACCCAGAAATAACATTGCACCCTCCCTGGCAGACACTGTGACCTCTCTGTCATAAATTTATCCATAACTCTGGACCACAAGTGACTCAAAGGGCATTTTAGCAGCAAAACACAAAATTTTAGTTGTATAATCTTTCATTTTTTGTCATGTGAAAACAAAACTGGAAAAAAAAATTACCTTAACCTTCACTGGTCAGCTATCTCTTGGCACTGTTCTTTTCTTTTTCTTTTTGTTCAGTCTCTGCCCCCAAAATCTGCCTTATCAAAAAGGATCCAAAATACTTTATTCTGACCCACTGAAAATTGCACTTTAATTAGGGGTTTAAAATTGTTTTAAATTTTTATACATTGTTTTTATATATGTTATAAGCCGCCCGGAGTCCCGAGGGATTGGGGGGCCTTTAAGCCTAATAAAATAAATAATTATTTATTTTGCAAAAGAATAACATCAACATCATATCAGCCTTAGGAGTGTTGATTGATTGACTAATTCTTGGTAAAATCACATCCTGACTTTTCTGACTTAGTTCAATATTCTGATTCCATGTAAAGTAGTTAAATTCTTTCAGTGTTTTTTTTTTTCCTGGCTGTATTTCTCTGGAAAGACTTAGAATAGATTCCATGTTTTTATCAAAGAAAATAATTTTAAGACATGCTTAAATAATTTTTTAATACTTTCACACATGTCTTGCCCAATTGTTTTGATACAAACTATGTTATAAATTGTCAAGAAGTTTATAATTCTAATTTCTAATTAGATGACTATTTGTTTGGGTTTCCAAAAATATGTTACTGTTGATGATTGATAAAGCCAAGCAAGTCTAGCATTAAAAAGTGAAAAACAATCTAGAAAATTTATATTCTTAAATGTGTAGGATATAATATTTGCTGAGACCTCATTAAACATATAAAGTATATTAATATACTTTTTCCATAAATACTGTTCTAGGGTGCTAAAAAATACAGTTGTGATTACCCAATTATTAATATACACAGTGTAATGTACAATAAAAGAAATTAGAGGTCTGAGTTCAAAATTTTACTTGGCAGTGAAATTCACAAAAAGGCCTTGAACTAGTCTTTCTTCTACCTTAACTTACCACAGAAAGTTGTGTAAATAATATAGCAAGGAACAACTAAACCATGTTTTTTACCTTGAAAAACATTACAGAGGAAAGGATGGAACAATGTGGTAGAACCAGTGGTTAGAGTGCTAAATATTAGACTTGTGATATCCAGACCATCTTCAGCTATGGGAGATCATAGGGTGACTTCGAATTATCTTTCAAACATATATTGCAGTGTTGTTGCTGTGGAGAAAATTGAGCAAGGGATTCTGTTCTATGGCACCATGAATCCTTGGAATGTGTAATGCCTTGCTTAAAATAAGTAATGTAATGTTTAGTTGCAGGCATCACAAGTTATGGACGGTAGAGCAGTTTCCAGTTAGAGAAGGTTGCTTTAAGCCTTAATTCGATTTCAAAAGCTGCCTCTAAGTAGCCTAACTGATGGCAAAAACATCTTGTTTTTTTCCTAACCACTTTTTCAACAGAGAGGAAGTGAGAGAGAGAGAGCAAAAAAAGTGTTGCTTTTGCCTGCTTCTGATTTCAACCTCCTCTGCTCTTGATTTCCTGTCAGTGACGAGAGGCATAATGGTTCACTCTCATGGACACAGGACTATTTCAGAAAAAGGGAATCTGCATCCCTGACACAATTATTCGACTCAGCGTAATGCAGCTAGCTGTTTATAGTCAGAAACTGGGAAACTTGTACAAATTTGTATAATTCACTGCATTGTCCTTTTGCAACTATTGATGCGGTTAGATCAATTGCTTATTTTATTCTTTAATGCAGTTTTTTCTAATACTGTTACATTTTGCCAACCTAGGTATAATAGACTTGAAAGGCTTTTAAAACCATTTGGATGCAACATTACATTAAGGATAAAAAATATTAAGGATAAAAATTGAAAAAATGGCAGAGCAGTGAAACTAGGGAAATGAAACATTTGCCTTATTTTATTACCGTGTATCAGGAGCTTTAGGCACTTTAAGTTTTAATATTTTTCATTTTGCTTTATTGCTTCATTATTCTGAAACACATATTTCCTTGTTTTGAAACTAATTTAGTTGTATATTGAAGACACAGAAAAACATTTTTCTTCCCACATTTAGCACTATTTAAGTTTCATGTATTTGTGTGTATATGAATATACCTCATGGAAATAACCTTCAGTTAGAATCTAAGAAATATTCTTCTGACTTAAAGCACTGAATATGGATACTCAGGGGATTTTAATGGCATTATTTATTATGTGTGTATGGAAATCTATCCTTTTTTGTAGTTTATGTGTTGTTTTAAAGTCTGTAGATCTGCTGCAATTACTAAGAAAATATCTTTGCTAGAGGAAATGAAAGACCCATCCTGTCTCATGTTCTATTTCTCTTATGACCAACCAGATCCCATATGAATTTTCTGAGCAAATATGATATAGGGGGCTGTTGCTGTTCTTTAACAGCTGGTAGGCACAACTGAAGGAAACATGAGGTCATTATGACTAAATGTTTTAATTATCCATTTAGTTTGACTTACCGTATATACTCGAGTATAAGCCAACCCAAATATAAGCCCTTGGTATATAAGAGCATGCACAAGCCACATGTAATCACTTTGTGCTTACCTCTGGTTGCAACCAGACTGATTAAGGATGTCCTCATGGCCTGTCCTCATGGAAATCTAAGGCCATTTTTTGTGTGTGTGCCTAGATGGCTAATGTACCTAAAAGTAATCAAGGAAGTGTTTCTCAGGTTGCTTTACCCTTCAGAAGTCCTTGGCAAATATTAGTTCCTGCACAGACTGGGCTGAGCATGCGCCAGAAATTCACTTATATGGATCAGAAATATACTGAGGAGCATATTGGAAAGTTATAGCAGACATTTTTTTTAAAAGAAAACTTTATAAGGGGTGCCTACAAACATTTGATCCATGTTAGAAGGGAAACCATCAACTTGCCTGAATTCATGAAGGAACACTGCTTTTCAGAGTACTAACTGGGATAGATTAACCAATGAACCAACATAAGGCAGTTTCCAATGTTCCTTCTGTAGGCAGTAATTTATTTATTTATTTATTTATTTGATTTATATCCCGCCTCTCTTCCCCCAATGGGGAACTCGAGGCGGCGAGTAATGAATAGAGTTAGGATTCAAACTGGCAGGGAGTATATGGGTTGTCTTCGACTTACGACCACAATCGAGCCCAAAATTTCTATTGCTAAGTGAGACAGCTGTTAGATAATTTTTGCCCCATGTTATGGCCTTTCTTGCCACAGTTGTTAAGTGAATCACTGCAGTTGTTAACACGATTGCAAAACGAATCTGGCTTCCCCATTGACTTTGTTTGTCAGAAGGCCAGCAAAAGGTGATCATATGACTCCAGGACACTGTGACCATCATAAATATGAGTTAATTCCCAGGCATCTGAATTTTGATCTTGTGACCATGGGGAGATTGCAACAGTCATAGGTCATGCTGCAGTTTAAAGCACCACCCGTCAGACAAAGAGCATTTGCAGAACGGTTTAATAGACTTGCAAACTCAGATGAAACAGTGAGATAGAAGTAAAAACAAATGCAAAGAGACACTTCCCTCTTCCCCTTAATAAAGTTCCTGCCACCAATGTGATCTCTACAGCCATTCCCTCCACCAATCATCACATTGTAGTCTTGACACTGACATAAGCTCCTCTTCTCCCCCACATCCTGGTTTGTTGGCTGACCGCGGCCGACAGGCAGCCTCCCCTCATTCTGGCTCTCCCTATGAGGGAAGAATGGTAACTAATATTTGCATCTTTTCTTTTGATGTTTTTTATGGAATTTATGAAGCAATCTATCTGCTTTTATATCACGCTCATGAACCCAGGACGCATCAGAAAGGGGATACTCTGTCCAGGAAACTAGATAGCCCGTTCCTTCTTTGGTTCTACGGACATCAAGGATGTCATTTATCTCATAATGATTCTCAGGTATGGTTAAGTCTCTGCTGTCCCTTTGTGGTGTATATGGTTTCACTAAGCTAACGTGGAACACCGGGTGGATCTTACCCATCCAAGGAGGTAACTTTAACCTCATGATCACTGGGTTCACCACCCCCACTATCGGGAATGGCCCTATATACTTGGGATTTAGCTTGCAGGTCCCCATTTTTAGACATGTATTTGGTAGCTAGGTAGACCAGGTTTCCTATGGCATAGTTGGGCTGCTGGGACCGTTTTTTGTCGTATTGTGTCTTGGTTGCCTCATTGGCTGCTTGTAATGCTTTCCGTATGTCGCCCCACAGTTCAGGGAGACTGGTGGGCCATTCTCTGGGGTTTGTCTTCCTCCTCATCTCAGATGGCATCTCAGGGATTGCAGGGAAGTCCATCCCATAAACTATGTGGAATGGCGTGCATCCAGTGGCCCGGTGAACTGAATTGTTATACGCTATCTCCGCGAATGCCAGCAACTCCACCCATTTGTTCTGCTGATGGGACACATAGCTTCTTAGATAATGCCCAATCATCGTGTTGGCCCGTTCAGCCACCCCGTTCAACTGGGGGTGGTACGCTGTACTCAAACCCTGTGAGGAGCCTAGCAAAGAGATAAAGTATTTCCAGAATTTGGCGGTAAATTGAACTCCCTGATCTGATATGATTTGTGTAGGCACCCCGTGTAGCCAGTATATATGTACCAAGAACAACTGCCAATTTTCTGGTGGATGGCAACCCTTTGCAGGGCACGAAGTGTGCTTGCCTAGAGAGTAGATCTATTATTGTCCATATGACCGTATAGCCCTTGTCGGTTGGTAGGTCTACCAAGAATCAACTTCCCCCAGAGATTAGGACTATTCCCACTTTACAGGCCTTCCGGAAAGCCACAAAAACCTGGCTTTTTCGGCAGGCCTGGACTTGACCATCCTTCCCCTGAAATGTTTGAAATGTTGATTGTGGATTGTGTGTGTTTAGATTTTTTATATTGTATCCATTGTTTAAAATGTTGTTAGCCACCTCGAGTTCCCCTGACCCGGGGAATGAGGCAGGGTATAAATCCAAATAATAAATAAATAAATAAGAAATCCATCCCTATTACCTCCCACGGCCAGGTGGGAGCAGCTAGTGACTGTAGCAACCCCTGAGGTCATCCTACCCGATATTTAGTGGTTGCACATACGTGGCAACTGCGTACATCCATGTCTTTCCGAATGTTTGGCCACCAGAACTGTTTTCGGACTGTGTGTAATGTTTTCGTGTAGCCAAAGTATCCAACCATTTGGGCATTGTGACACTGAATGAGACACCTCTCCCTCAATGACTCTGGTACATACAGCCTCCTCTCCTTCCATGCTAGGCCCTGTTCTAGGAAGTTCTTCCGGCCTGCCACGTATTTTAGTTTGAAGTTAAATCGCTAGAAGTAATTCACCCAGCAGACCTGTTTAAGGGATAGTCTTATCTGTTTTTGGAGGGCCTCAAGGATTTTGTGGTCTGTCCACACCTCAAAGGGAAAGGTGGCCCCCTCCAGCAGATGCCTCCATATAGCCAATGTCCATTTAACCGCATAGGCTCCTTTTTCCCATATGGCCCACAAACATTCTTGATCTGTAAATTTCTTGGAGGCATACGCACAAGGATGTAAACAGTTGTTGTTGTTGTGCTGTGGTAATACACACCCCACCACTACATTGCTCATGTCCACCTGAATGATGTAGCTTTTCTCAGGGTCTGGATGCAGGAGTATGGGCTCCATAGAAAATAACAACTTAAGAGTATTGAACGCTTTGTCACAGTCTGCAGTCCACCTGAGGGCTTGATTAGGCTGCGGCCTCCCCTTCCCCAAGGACTTCATTTTTAACAACTCCATCAAGGGTAAAGCTATCCGAGTGAATGATGGGATAAACTGCCGGTAGAAGTTCACGAAACCTAAAAAACTTTGCAACTGTCTCCGGGTGGTTGGCACATGCCAATCTACTACCGCTTTCACCTTCGCCGGATCCATTTCGATCCCTTTATGGGAAATCCCACTTGGATAGTTTGCAATAGGGTTCCACCTGTAACAACTTTTTAAGCACTTCCCTTACTAACGGGATATGTTCCTCCAAGGTTGGGGTGTAAATGAGTATATCACCCAGATAGACCAACACCCCCTTGTAGAGATGGTCAGGTAGTATCCTGTTAATTAATTGCATAAACACCCCGGGGGCTCCTTTAAACCTAAAGGGCATGACCCGGCATTGGTAGCTCCCCAGGGGGCAAGTGAAAGTTGTCTTCCACTCGTCACCTTTTTTTATCCTTACACAGTAATGGGCCTCCCTCAAGTCCAACTTCGTGAAGTAATGTCCGGTAGACAGAGTGGTCAAAAGGTCGAACATTAGTGGCAGGGGGTACACATGTTCTTCCGACACTGCGTTCAGACCCCGGACTTCCATGCATAGGCGGAGCCCTCTGTCCTCCTTCTCTCTGAAGAGGACAGGAGCTGCAATCTTTGACCTCCCCGGGACTATAAACCCCCTAGCCAGATT
Source organism: Boaedon fuliginosus (assembly GCA_027560395.1). NCBI lineage: Eukaryota > Metazoa > Chordata > Lepidosauria > Squamata > Lamprophiidae > Boaedon > Boaedon fuliginosus. Next base: position 141,231 of record JANHGC010000937.1, read on the forward strand.
GGTGTTTAAGTATTCCCTCATGGCTGCCAACTCCCAGGGCGTCATGGCATACATGTGGAGCTTAGGAAGTAAAACTCCCGGTATCAATTCAGTGTTGCAGTCAGTCGGCCGATGGGGTGGTAGGATTTGGAACCCGTCTCCCTGAACACCTCAGCCAGATTATGGTACTCCTGTGGTATCCCCTCCAGTTCAACGGTCTCCCCCCTCTGTGGCCTCACACTTTTCAGCAGGCCAACATCGGTTTCTGGGGTCACTGCTAACAACACCTTTCGGAAACCCCCCTCCCACTGAATTATCGGGGTCCACTTGTCCATCCATGCCAAACCCAGGATTATGTCATCCGTCATTTTTGGTTCGACTATAAACCGGATCGGTTCGGTATGTTTTCCCACATTCATCAGTATCTGTTCAGTCACTAGCGTGGCCGGACACCCCTCCCCATCCATCTGCTCAAAGGATACAGGGGTTTTCATTGTGCTGGTCTTCAGGCCCAGATGGCTAACCAAGGTGCGGTTAATAAGACACCTTGTGCACCTGGTATCCAACAAAGCTTGCACGGTAGTATTGACCTCCCCCCTACCGACCAACACCACCGGGATTACAAAGGGAGATATGGAGCTGCTCACCATCCTGTCTTCCTCACTATCCGTCTCGTCCCCTGTAGTCACCGTTAAGGCCAAAAGGTCTATGGTACTAGTAGCACCGTCAGGTTGTTTCTGCTGCAGCATTCTAGTCTTCTCCAGGTTGGCAGACAGTCTCTTGAGGGATGCAGTGGTTGAGGACCCTCTGGGTTTCACAACGGTCTGGGGGGTTCGGTCTAGACAGCATTCCAAAGCCCTATGGCCCACTGTTTTGCACCTATAACAGTGGAAGGATGGCCTAGCCACGGTGGTTGTCGCTGGGGGCCCTTGTCATGGGGCAGTTGGACCACTGGGAGGCCTAGCTCTGGATACCGCCTCTGGCCTGATTCGGAACTCTTTCAGGCCTATTTCCAGCTCACTAACGGTCACATACAATGAGCGCAATGTGGGCAACACTCCCCTGTACAGACAGATCTGTTTCAGTTCTCTGTCCAACATCTGCCTGAAATGGTGTGCCAACATGTTTTCTGGCCAGTTAAGGAGTTTGACAGCAAGTTGTCAGAATTCAGCTATGTATTCCTTCACGGGTCGGCCCCTCTGCTTCAAAGCCATTAACTCCAACTCCGCCTGGTGTGTCCCCACTGTGTCTTCAAAATGCAACCTCAACGCCTCCAGAAAGAAACCTATGGATGCCAATTCTGGCACGTGCTCCTCGTGCAGACCTGCGATAGCCCTTTTCCCCGTATTTCTCTCATAATATGCATGATCTCGCTGCCCACCTCCGTCAGGGAGCTTCCACTGACATCCTCCCTCCAATGCCTCTCGTGCCAGGGTGCCTCCAAGCTATGTCGTCCTGCTGGTTCTCGCCGGTCTCCGACCTCCCCAGGGGACTGTGTCGTCGTGCTGTGCATCTCACCCGAGAGGGGTTGGGGTGGGCCGTTCCCTTCTCCACACTCCCAGCCCCTGGACCACCGTCTCTTCAGCCGCTGACAACCACCCTGGAGTGGTCTGCTCCTCCAACCGCCCCTCCTGCCAGACGCCCAGCCCTCCATCCTAGCCTTTTCCCTCCGGCACCCATTCCAACAGTCCCACTCCAGGCCGTGTCTTACTCCTCACCACCTCCGAGGGCCGTGTCTCATCGACCAACAACACAGGCCCCACATCCTCTCCCAGCGCGGTCTCCTCTCCTCCTCCTACACCGAGTAGTGTGCTCTCATCCTCCATGCTGGGTAAGATTTATGGAGTGGCTGTGTTTGTTTTTCTGTCACGCTGCAGTTTAAATCACCACCCATCAAACAAACAGCATTTGCAGAATGGTTTAATAGGCTTGCAAACTAAGATGAAACAGAGAGATAGAAGTAAAAACAAACACAAAGAGACACTTCCCTCTTCCCCTTTTTAAAGTTCCTGCCACCAATGCGATCTCTACAGCCATTCCCTCCACCAATCATCACATCGTAGTCTCGACGCTGACGTAAGCTCCTCTTCTCCCCCACATCCTGGTTTGTCGGCTGACCGCCACCGACATCATAAGTGTGAAAAATTGTCGTAAGTCACTTTTTTCAGTGTCGTCATAACTTTGAACAGTCACCTAAATGAGTTTTTAGGATACTTGTTTCCGTTTGTTTCTCTTCCCAATTCTTCCTTGTCTTGAACTCTTTCCACTCAAAGTTCTTTCCACAGGTTTAGATTGCTCTCATACAGAGGTGGGTTTTTTCTTAAAAAATAAGGGTTGGATCCCTCATAGCTTGATCCTTTCCCTCTCCTATTTAACATATACATGAAACCGCTGGGTGAGATCATCCAATGACACGGGATAGGGTATCATCAGTATGCTGATGATACCCAGTTATACATCTCTGCCCCTGGTCGAATTAGTGATGCCGCTGAGGTGATGTCCCAGTGCCTGGAGGATATAAAGATCTGGATGAGGACCAATAGGCTCAGACTCAATGCTTACAAGACCAAGTGGCTGTGGGTATTGCCCCTCCATGGTCCAGTTGTTTATCCATCTCTTATGCTGGGAGGAGACAAATTACTCCCCGCAGAACGGATGCGCAACTTGGGGGTTCTCTTGGATCCACAGCTTCAATTAGACTATCATCTTTCAGCTGTGGCCAAGAGTGCCTATGCGCAGGTTCGCCTGCTGCGCCAATTGCGCCCCTTCCTGGATCAGGAGGCTCTTCTTATGGTTACTCATGCCCTCATCACCTCACAATTGGACTACTGCAATGCGCTCTACAGGGGCTACCCATGAAGAGCACTCGGAGACTTCAACTGATACAAAATGTGGCCGCACGAGTGATCAAGGGTGCTCTTGTATAACACCGATCCTCCACGAGCTGCATTGGTTGCCAGTGGTCTTCCGGGTGCAATTCAAGGTGGTAGTAATAACTTTTAAAGCCCTACATGGCTTACGAGTGGGGTACCTTCGAGACTGCCTTCTGCTACCATATGCCTCCCAGCGCCCAATTAGATCCCACAGAGTTGGCCTGCTACGGGTCCTGTCAGCCAAACAATCCCAGCTGGCAGGCCTCCATGCTAGGGCCTTCTCTGTGGTGGCGCTGACCCTCTGGAACCAGCTCCTGGTTGAGATCAGGACCATCCCCACCTTGTTGGCCTTCCATAAAGCAACAAAGAGCTATTTTTTTTTTAATTTTAAATACAAATAATACCACATAATAAATATACTTAATACATAGAAAAATAAGAAAAAAAAATAGAAACATTACAGTGCATCCCCACCCCCGGAGATCATTTTTCTTACAATTTGTCTTCTATAGCAATTTCAGATATATATATTATATTCCCATTGTGTCCTTATCCCCTTCAAAACAACATATATTCTTGGGTAGGTTTTCTCCCTTTGCCTTCTACCAACACTGTTTTTATAAAGTCCCCCCATAT
>JANHGC010000941.1:18040-31961 GCA_027560395.1 Boaedon fuliginosus
CGACTTCGCGGCTCGGCGCGGCCCGGCTTTGCAGTTCGGCGTGGCCCGGCTTCGTGGCTCGGCGCGGCTCAACCTCGCAGCCTGGCACAGCCCGACCCCGCGGCTCGACCCCACGGCTTGACTTCGTGGCCCAGCCTCGTGGCCCAGCCCCGCGGCTTGGCATGGCCCGGCCCCGCGGCTCAGCGCGGCTCGGCACAGTCAGCTTCGCGGCTCGGTGCAGCTCGATGTGGTCCCACCGCACACCCGTCTTCAGACCACCTCGCTCTCCAGTACCCCCACTCGACTCCCGGACTGTCTCTCGTCCCGAGGGGCCACCTGAGCTCCAACAGCACAGCAAGAGAACGGGGAGAAAGCAAAACTCTCCCGACCAGCAGGAGCTCCTCCGTTCTTAATAGCTGTCTCGCTTAACAGCAGAAATGTTGGGCTCAACTGGGTTGTAAGTTGAGGACTACCTGTAAATGATGAGAGGACAGAAATAAAAAGTAGCTTGTTAATTGAACCAACCCATCAATTAAGACTGCATCTGACGTTCATTGAATTGACACTTTTCAGGTAGTAAGAATTGGTACAGCCTTTCCCTTCAGATAGCTAGAACTTCCAGAATTTCCAGCCAAAACAACCCTAGTTGAAGAAAATCTGAATTACTGTTCTGTTCCTAATTTTACTGCAAAAGTCTTTTACCTTTATTTCCTCTGGCTTAGAAAGGCTTCTTTTTTTTTTTTTTACATGGTTTGATATTCCAGATGATTAAGGCCAATAATGCAGGGTAATCTGTATTTAATTATAAAGGCCACTTGTATCACAGCTAGAAATCAAGGTTGTCCTGGCAACAGTAAAACACGCACAACTGAAAAATGGAAATGGAGTCCATTTGCCTCTACAAGAGAGCTGGCCAGTTGATTTAGAAGACAGTTTTATATAGTGAGAACAGTTAATAAAAGCAATAATGATGTTTTTCGGGCCATGACAAATGAGGAATTCTCAAGGAATTCATAAAAATACAGAAAGGATACCTTGAAAAATACGATCACAATGCATAAAGAATATCTTGAAGAATACAATCACAATGCATACAAACCTGAATGCCTTAGTAGAGAGGACATTGGAAGAAATTGCAGAAGATCCCTCTAAGGTATTAGGAATATATACTTTAAACCAGATTTACCATATGGCTGGTTGAAACAATTTGTTTATCACACAACTTTTTCTGAGCTGACAGCTAAAGTTGATCTTTGAGTGCCATGCTGAGTGTGACTCTGGAAAGAATATTACAAGACCGGCTGTCCCAGGGCCAGAATTAATTTTAGCCTGATCTGCACATAAAGATGCAAATGCTTTCTTCACTGCCTTCATATGGAAAAAAAAGAAGTATGACTTTCATGGATGGATAGGCAAAGGGATGGGATTAAAGGAAGGAAAAAAACCCTTGATTTATAGCAAGACTTAAATGAACAGCATATGGCATTCTTTCTCACCTTCACAGTATCTCCTGAGATACTAGCCACAGCCTAGCAAAGCTCTTATTAACAGCACTGAGCTTCTGGATGGGAGATCTGAAAGGATCTTCCAAATGTCTGTGTCCCCCTGTTCTTTCTGGAGTATTGTTATTCCTGCTCTCACCAATGGTTTCAAAATAGCTGTTCCTTGATTACAGGATGGGAAGGTTTTTGCTGAGCTGTGAAGCAAGTGGGAACTATCCAACATTAGACGACGAATTCTTGTGGATCTGGACCTGTGCTTCTCTGCTCACTCCTATAACAACCATGTAGGAGCCCTGGGGATGCAGTGGTTAAAATGCAGTATTGCAGGCAAACTCTGTTCTGGAGTTCGATCTCATGAGGGGGATCAAGGTTGACTCAGCTTTCCAACCTTCCTAAGGTTGGTAAAACAAGGACCCAGATTGTTGGGGGCAATGTGCTGACATTGTAAACCACCCAGAGAGTATTATAAAACACTATGGGGTGGTATGTAAACCTAAATGCTATTGCTAAATACCTTTGCTCATACGAACACCCTGGATGAATTCAGCTAATTCCCACATTAAATTAAACTTTTGCCCTGCTTGGAATATATTAAGTAGTTCTATATTTAAAGACATTGGTTCTTTAACAGTGGTGAGATTTTACTTATATTTAAACTTGTAATTTTAAAATTGGATTTTAACACTGATCAGCTATTAGAGGTTTTAAAACAACACATCAATAAGGTTATAAAGCCAACTGTAGTGATTACCTTTAATTTTTGCAGGTATTTTACAGTGTCATCATAGTGAGAACATTTCCAATATTTCAAACTTCAAGGGCTGTGTTAAGTGACCCCACCACACACACACACATACACACACACATCCGAGTGCAGACATCTTGCAAGCAAGTCCTTTAAAGCACATACTTTATACTAGAAAGGACACACTGGTTTGGATTCATTTATTACACTACATTTGGTAGGGTTACCATATATTTAGTGTCTTTATCAACTTAAGTAGAGGCTAATTCGGCAAATGTTTTCATGTTGATTGGATATTCCCTAGAATGCCCAAGAAAGAATGCCTTCTCTATACTAGAAAAGCAGACAGAAGGGAAACGAATATATATAAAATGTGAGCTTTTCCCACTGTAATCTCATTTTGAGTTAGTATCTGTACATTAAATTGGGATGCAAATATAATAGCAATAGCTATTATATATTGCTTCACAGTGCTATTGTGACTGTCCCAAATGAGATCTATCTTCTTGGACTGATGTGTTCAAGTTCAACTTTTGAACTGTCTATTGGCAATATGGAACTGTAGACTGTATCATCACTATTGTGCACTTAAAAATGGTAAGTTGTATAACTCTTCTTCCTTCCCTTCCTACTTTTCTCTTTAGGCATGGATTTCTTTTTTGTTTATTTGTTTGTTTTTCTTTTATACAAAGTAAGAAAAAATTATGAGCTATAAAAATCTGTAAAATGAACTGTAAAAAACAACCACTAAGTGTCAACCAAGAGCGATTCTCCATTTCTTTTTGATGCCATCTAGGGCAGGGGTCTCCAACCTTGCCAACCTCAGTTGAAGTCCTCCAGGCTTAAAGTTGCCAAGGTTGGAGACCCCGATCTAGTGCTCTTATGGTTTTTTGAAACATACCCCGGTAGCTTTAAATTTAATTTACTTCAGCTTTCTGGGTTTGCAGAGCACATTGAACTAATATAGGTTCATCCAACATTGTAGATTTAAATGAGGTTGGACATTTTCCGTCTCAATGTGTTTATTTAGTTATTTATTTTATTAGATTTATACCCCGCCTCTCTTCCCTGTCAAGGGGAACTCTGTGTTCTGTAAGCAGAATCATAATGTAGCTTATTTTCGCTTAGTGGTAGGACAACACTTCATTCAGAGACTGTTCAAAGTTACAACAATACTGAAATATGACAATTTTTCACACCTACATTGCAGCCTCTCCATGGTTATGTGATCAAAATTCAGTCACTTGGCATCGGACTCATATTTATGACGGTTACCGTGTCCCAGAGTCACATGATCACTTTCTGCAACCTTCTGACAAGCAAAGTCAATGGGGAAGCCAGGTTCAGTTAACAACCAGGTTACTAATTTAACAATTTCAATGAGTCACTTAACAACTGTGGCAAGAAAAGTGGTCAAATGGAACAAAATACACTTAACAAATATTCCACTTAGTAACAGAAATCTTGGACTCAACTGTGGTTGTAAGACAAGAATCACCTGTACTTGAACCTTGGTATATCATCTCAAACTATAATTAGAATATTGTGATTAAAGAAATTGATAATAGTGCAATACAGCTAGTCCTTGACTTACAACCACAATTGAACCGCAAAGTTAAGCAAGACATTTAAGTGAGTTGCGCCCCAATTTACAGCCTGTTTGCCACAGTTGTAAAGCGAATCACTGCAGTTAAATGAATCTGCCTTCTCGCATTGATTTTGCTTGTCAGAAGCCAACTGGGAAAGTTACAAATGGTGATCCTGGGGCCTGCATGGAGGCTCTGGGAGGATGAAAAACAGGCCTCCTGGAGGCTCCAGAAGTTTGGAAACAGGCCTGTTTCAGGCCTCTGGAGGGCTTCTGGAGCTCAGGGGTGGCCATTTTCACCCTCCCAGAGGCTCAAGGAAAGCCTCCTGAGCCTGGGGTAGGTGAAAGACGGGCCTCCCAGAAGTTCCAAAAGTCCCAAAGGGGCACGTGCACGCACTCACTCACAACCAGCTAACTCGTTATGAAGGTAAGTGCAGCCCACTTCTGGTACAGGTAGTTCTCAACTTACAACTGTTCATTTAGTGAGTGTTTGAAGTTACAACTAAAACTAAATGAACTGATGACCATTTTTCACAATTACAAATACTGCAGCATCCTGGTGGTCATGTGATCAAAATTCAGAAGCTTGGTAACTGGTGTGTATTTATGACAGTTGCAGAGTCCCAGGGGTCACGTGACCCCCTTTTGCGACCCTGTGACAAGCAAAGTCAATAGGGAAGACAGATTCACCTAACAATCGTGTTACTAACTACTGCAGTGATTCACTTACTATCGCAAAAAAAGTCGTAGAATGGGGCAAAGCTTATTGAACAACTGTTTTGCTTAGCAACAGAAGTTTTTGGCTCCATTGTGGTCGTAAGACAAAGACTCACTGTACAGTATGTGAATCTTTTGACTGCATTCCTACAAAAAACACCTTGCTGAACAAAAAGAAAGGCAGGGCAGAGACAATCACTGAAGGGCAGGAAAGAGAAGGAAGAGGTATCTCTCTGTAGGTTTGGAATTTGCTTCCTTTACTGTTACCACACAAGCCACAGAAATTTTTAGTGCAATTTGTGATGTAAGACTCACGAAAATTACAACTGCCAAAATCCATTTTTTTAATACAAAAGTTACAAGACATCCGAGATTGATTTCAGTTTTATCTCCCATTTTCAATTCTCCTGCTTGCTAGGCCTTTATAGAGGTTATGGTTATATAACTAGAGTTTTCTCCCACTGGCAGAGCCTGCAATTTTTCAGCTCACTCTAGGGTTTGATGATCATTAGTTGCAAAAAGAGTTGATTGAGTGGCTTGTTGCCTGAGCCTGATGTTGCTGGATGAGAGAGAGAGGGACAAAGTCACGCAGTCAATTTCCATGCCTAAGACAGGACTAGAAGTCAGAGTCTCCTGGTTTCTGGTGTTTTCACCATTAGACCAAACTCTCTCTCTGGGTTTACATAACATGCTAAATCTAAAAGTCTATCTCTTAACCAGAACTTACCGAAGTAGCCACCTTTTGGGGTTTACAGAAACCAAGATTTTAAATGTAATTTTAAAGATACTTTTAATTACTATTTAATATTGTAAAGACTTTCATACTAAACTGGTCCCTAAAGAAACCCCAATTCATCCAGAATTCTGGCAGCAAAACCACTAGCATTTAAATTTTAAAAAATGAGGTAAAACAGATCCTTGACGTTGCATCTCCCCTTTATCCTAATATCAAAAGGCAATGTCCCCTAGTGACACAAGCATGTTACAAGCCAGATCCTTGGAGGCCAAACATTGTCACTTATGCCTGCTATATGGCTTATAAACCACAATGCACTGAGTTTGCAAACCATACAAAGGGAAAACCAAACAAAGAGCAAATGTCTTGGGACAGTCATTTTCATACTCCAATGAATTTATGCATGAATGCAATAAATAATCCCTAGTATTTAAAATACTCAAACTGACAAGCCTCACTACCATGCTCACTTATGACTGTTTCGGTTGAGCCTGATCTGCTCCATCAGTTTGAAGTCATGGCTTAGTATAATAAATGAACCCTGTTGGGGGTCAACCACACCCCCTAATCATAGCATGAACACCCATAATTGTTATCATGTGTTCTTATGATGCCTCCTTCACAGAACAAGCCACAGCTGAGTCAGCTCAATATCTTCAGCTGTGTACAATAGTGTTTTCTCTCTGCTCCTGATACAGGGTTTGTTATGGTTGTGATAGCACATTTTACTGATGGGATCTGTCTGGTTATATTAGTCATTTCAGGCTACTGTAGTTTATTATCTATGTAACTACTGTGTGACAAGTAGATCACCAAACCTCAGTGGCTTCTGCAGAAACATTTTCCCTGTATTATTTATTTATTTTATTTATTTGTTTGTTTAGATTTATACCCCGCCTCATTTCCCCGGTCAAGGGGAACTCGAGGTGGCTTACAATAATAAAAATACATTAGTAAACAATTTAAAACATTACTAAACAGTCACACAAACCAACTATCAACCAAGGGGGAGGGTAATTCTGAAATTGATTTAAGAAGCAGCTGGGGCAGCATAGGAGACTAGTAGTTTAGGCTGAAGTTCTGGATGGCCCTGAGCTTACTTAACCAGTCATGTACTCACTGTTCCCAGTCATGAAATAATAGTGGAGGTGATAGTCCCTGAAAATATCTTAGATTTCACTAATACCCAGAAGTATACCTTCTGCAAAGTTGAATTGCACTGAAACTCTAAGGCTGGGAGGAAATATCTACAAAGAAAATATCTAGCTATTCTTGAAAGCTACCCGATGAGTGTTAGGCAATTTGTAAGCATGTGGAGGTTTTATTATCATAAACTTCCTCCATATGAATAATTGTGGCAGCCACAGTTGAAGCCAAGCTCATATATTACCATAACAGAGAAAGGCGCACACACTTTTTTTTCAGTAGCATCAGCCTACGCAATACTATATATAGCAACTAAATGCATATATTTTAAAAGTGGAATGCTGCTAAGCAGCCTAGGGCAGAGTTATTCACTAGAGAATTGCCAAGGTCCAACCCGGATGCAGTAGATACTTAATAGGGCCATGGGTGCATTAAAATGTATGTTGAGACATACAATTCTAAAAAGTTTGAAAAAATATTGCTTTGTAACATCTTTCCCATTCCCTAAAATTCCCTTCGCCATTTTTTTCTTCCTTTGTCTCTTCCCTTCCCTTCCTCCCACATAAACATATACACCTCAGAATTCCCCTTTCCTCACAGATAATTTCCCAGACTGAAGACTTTGAGGGGCACCATGTTTTCTACTAACCACTAGTCTTTGTCCTTTTGCTCTCCTACATTTGCTACTGATATTCTCTTTACAATTAATTCAGAGGAACCCCGTGGTCAGGGTCAAGGGTTTTCATTGCTAATCATGCCTGCTGTATATCATGATCTTTTGCCAATCAACATAACCAAAATGGACGAAGATTGGCAATACTTTCAAGTATTAGATACTGCATATTTAAAACTGTGAATCTTGATGTTAGTGCAGTGAAAATTGTGCTTATTCCACCTTTATGTGGAATTAATTCTATTAACTTAGTATTTTTCATCTTCCATGGGAATATTGGCTTGATTCCCCATGGTATCTACAGATCTGCGATGAACACAATCCCGCAGGGTGCGCTTTTGACAGCCGATCTGGCAGTGGGTCCAGGAAGTGGATAACCAGCGAACCGGGAGTAACCCATCCCTACCCATACCATCCCATATTCTATTATTATTATTTATTAAATTTATACCCCGCCTCTCTTCACCCCAAACGGGGGAACTCGGGGGAATAGGGGAATATTCTATATTCCATTCCATATCCTATGCTATCCACCCCACCCCATCCCATCTTCTATTCTATTCTAGATGAGAAAGAGAGATGGAAGAGGAAAGAGGAGAGAGAAGAAAGTATTTCTGATCTCTCTCTCCTTCTCTCATATCTCTCTATCTTTTGTGTATGTGTGTGTATGTATCTTGAACCATTTCCAAAAACAGGTGAGGTTTGGGATTTTGCTTTTTTATTTTTTGCTGATGTTGTTCTTTCTTCTTTGTTCTTTGTTCTTTGTTCTTTTTCTTTACAAAACCAAAAAAAATATTTTAAAGGCGGAGCAGCACAACCGAGGGTCGGGGCAGAGGCCACCGAGGAGGCACAAACCTTGCACCCCCTCTTCTTTAAGCTGAGCCAAGCCAGGAGCCGACAAAGCGGGTCAGCTCAAAACAAGCGACACTCCACTCGAGGAAAAGGGAGCCGGGATGGGGGGGAAGCAGGAGAAATGGGGAGGCAGCCCCCCAAATAGCAAGGAGGGGGCCACAGAGAAGGTCTCGCACACACTCACCCGGGAAGTGGGCACGAAAAAAAAGGAAGGCGAGTTTGGCTTCCACGTGTCTCACAGGTGACCCCGCCGGGCTTCCGCCACTGCCGCACTCTTGACCACGTGCGTTTCCAGGGCCCAGCCAGGCAGTGCCACCATTTTGCCTCCTTCCCCTCCCCTCATGGCGGGAGCCGGCAGAGTTGCTTGGCTTTCCTGGACCCCGAGATGCGGACATTGATGCTTTCACTTGCAGGCTAGAGAGAGCTCAGGAGAATCCATTTCTTCATGGGAGAAACGCCACACCACTCTGTGCTAGCCACCTGTGGAGCACTTTCCATTTAAATTTAGCACGCTACACCAGGCCTCCACCATTTGTGTAGTGTGCTAAATTTAAATGGAAAGTGCTCCTTGAGTGGCTAGCGGGACCCGCGCAGAGTGGTGTGGTGTTTCTCCTGGGAAGAAATGGATTCTGCTGAACTCTCTCTAGCCTGCATGTGAAAGCATCGATGTCCGCATCTCGGGGTGCAGTAAAGTCGGAGGAAGCAGCAGCTTCAGGTGGTCAGTCCACCAGTTGGGTGGAAGGTGGCTGCAGGCCTATGGAGCCTGCAGGACAAGGCTGCAGCTGACCACCCTTCCCACCACCCTTCCCTGAGGGGGCACCCCCTGGACTGGCTGTGTTTACCTGCTGCTGAGTGGTCGACACAAGCAGAGGCACATTCATCCACCGATCTCCCGGCCAAGAGGGTGGCGGATGGCAATCGGATGGGGGGAGACCGCACCACCAGGATGGGAGGCAGGTGCAGGCCTTCGACCCTGGACATCAGATGGGGAGAGCTCGGGGAGGCCACGCTGCCCATGTGGGAGGCAGGCATAGGCCTACAGCACCCACCAAAGGGGTGTAAGGCCCATAAGGAATGGCAGGGCGAGGCGGGGAGTGGGCAGGGCCAGCTGAAATTTTCGCTACTGGTATGCCTGTACTGGGGCGCAATGGCCAAATCCCACCACTGAATGGTCTACCAAAAGACATAGTAATTTGTGTAGTAGGACTATATATCTACTTAAAATGACAACCAAGTATTATATTGGGGTTCTCTAGAGGAATTTCTATTTTAGAAACAAGCTGGGCCTTTATTGGAAAGTCCAAGGTAAAGAGGATAGGAGATCACACATTTAAGTGTCTTTGCAGGATGAATTTTTAACATCCCCCCCCCAATAGATTAATTACATAAACTTTTCCAGATTTACATCCAAGAGAGAACAGCAGCAAAATTGTTCTGTGATTGATAAGTATATCTACTAAATATCCCTTTCCCCAGGATTTGGAGTTTATCACTGAAATGTTTGGGGAAGGATAATGGAGGAACATATCAAGAGTTATTTGAATATCTTCAGCACTCATTTCTGAGTGAAAGTGGGTCTTTGGCTTTGCAGTGATGACTTTATTCAAATCCCAGTTTATTGCTTCTGATTCCTTGCTCTCCAATTCTTGTTGCTATTATTATTTGTCTCTGGTTTGAGTATGAGCTTTCTTCTCATCCATCCACTATTGTGGCTTTCTGGATGTTTAAATTAGGATTTAATATTTGTGGATTTTTATGTCTCAGACCACACTCTGCAGATACCTTTGAACTCAAATGGCTTATTTGCCCTTAGAAGCAGACCAGATGGAACAGTGTTTCCACCTGAACCTTCACTGCAACAAAATTCTGCAAAGATGATATAAAGATTTGTCCTTTACATATGGTCCTTCCAAAATATCATTTTGGATTCATTTCTATATTATATTTTAAATTTTAGTACAGTTTCTTACTTTCTATTGCTCTCCATTTTATTTTATTTTATTTATTTTAATAAGAATCAGAGAAGTTGCAAAGAGTTATTTTTGTTACTTATTACCCTATGAGATTAATCTATGGTTGCACGTTTGTTGAATATCATTTGGCCACAAAAGAATAGCATGTGAAACTTTTGAGCTTATCGCAGGATGAGAAAAATGATTCTTGAGAAGATCATGTTCCTGAACTTTATATCTTCTCTAATAGTCATTCAGGAGAAAATCCTCTTAAGAAGCAGGAAAAGGAAAGTAGGACCTCCATTGGTCCTTCTCAGCAGCTGCTTCTGCCAGAGTTCTTAGTTTGGCTTTACTGTAAGATACAACTCTACCTGTTGTGATTTATAAACTGTTGCTTGCCATAGTTTTCTGAACTAAGCCAGGATAGCTCATTCAAGAGACTATGATGAAAATAAATCACATCTTAGTGAAATATGCGATCACAATGTAAGTGGACATGGGAGGAACTGAAAAAAAGGAAATGAGCAACGTAAGAAGAAATATTTTAAAAATCAGTTATGGAGCCTGAGTGGAAAGACTATTGGGGGGCAGTGGAAACTATGCAGACATGAATTTGATAGTCACACTTAATTAGACCTAGTAATAGTATCAGTCAGATACATTTTCATAGCTAAAACAAAAGAACAATAATTTAGCTCCAATTTGTGGCATTAAGTTAGCTTTCCTTTGGACTAGGAGTTTTCTTCTGTTAGCAAATGGAGACTTTATCCTACTTAGTGTTGGCATAAATTCCTCATAAGATCCCCACTGCCTTCAATCAGAATTCCCCTGAGCCTTGAAGACAGATGTGTTAATCAGCAACACATAAAAGTTGTAACAGTCTTGAACTCATTTCAGCTCATATGAGGTTCCTTAAATCACTCAAGCCAGAAGGCTGACTCCCCATACCTCCAAACTGACCTTCGGGAAATTCAAGATCAACAGTGTAATATGTGGGATCAAAATAAAATACAGCAGTGGCACAGAAAGTATTTCATCACAAAGTTGCTTTCTTTCTGATATGAAATTCATGAATAAGATTTGCAACCCAGCCCCATCTCACAAGTTCTATTTTGCTCTGGATTTCATTTCAAGCAGAAAAAGGCCACCCAGGTCTTCTATATGCATGCGAGAATTGATAAACAAGGATCAGCTAGCCTACATATTCATTATTTGCAATGTTTGTGGCAGGTGTGCAATGCAGAGATAGAACAGAGTTTAAAGGTAACACACTTCTTTCCTGATAAAAAAGATCCACTACAATACAATGTGGTTGTGCCAGTTATGATAGGTATGGGGGAATATCCTTTCCCTAAATAAAGGCAGAATCTCTGGAGCAAAAATCTAATATTATGATCTGTCACTAGCTGAGGTATTTTAGTACATTTGCTTGGCACACAATCTACAACTAATAATGAAAATATTCAGAAACTTTCATGGAAGAAATGGTAGCTTGAAGACAGCTCTGCGAAAGCTAAGCCAATGATGACAGCAGAAAGAAGAACTGCCGAGTAGACCAGATGTTCAATCATTCCTCTCCAGACAAGGAGGGGACTTGAGATTGCCCACAAGCACTCCAGATCAGGGGTCCTCAACCTCCAGGCCACTAGTGAGCTGCAGCCTGTTCGGAAATAGGCCACATGAATGGTGGGTGAGCGTGCATGGACACCACAGCTCCACTTGTGTGAGCAATGTGCACACCTGCCACTTGCACTGAACCATCCCCTCTCCCCTCCAGACTGGGTTGCCAAGTTGGAAATATTGGGGACCACTGCTCCAGGCAGTTGCTTTTCAAAAGGAGTCTGCAAGACAGATTTAGACAAGACAAGGACATAACCATTTTGCACAAAGTGTGATCAGCACCTTTGAAAGACCACTGGATTCACAATCTTCCTTTTCTAATCACTTTCTAAAATTGCTTCTTAAGTGTTATTCAGCTATTAGGAACTTTTGGATGAACAAGTTTTATAGCACCAAGTGAGCTTCCTCCAATCATTAGCAAAAAAAAAAAAGTTTAAAATACAAGTTTAAGGACTTAAAAATATTCTCTTGGAATAAACAGCAAAAATAAAGATTTTAGAAAATTACAAATGGACTAAGGATCCAGATAAATTTGAAAAGTTGGAAGATTATGAAAAATCCTTCCCATGGAAAATGCTTTAGTTGTGATTTTTTTAAAAGAAGACATAATAAGATAAAACTTTAAAAGTTGGCCATTAGAGGGAACTCAAGAAACTAAAGATTACAATTAAAGGAAAAGAACATTGAAATTTGATTTACTAATCAGAGTGAAGCAAAATATTTTAATATATTGAAGGATATTTTTGTACAATGGACCCGTATGTTAATTTTAAGAGTGTCCATTTCTATATATTGGGTTTGAAAGATATTATGAAAAAGGAATACATTTTATCTAATGAGATTGAGATTGATCTGAAAGTGGATTTAAAAATGACAGGCTACAAAAATACTATGGGAAAAAATGCTACACTAGACATACAAACCGCCCCCCAGCTATCTGAATAATTAAAAAGGAATGTACAAATAACAAACTAAAAGTAACCTGGATAATATTCCTATGTTGGAGTTACAAAAGACATTTGTTAAACCTCTGAGAAATGTAAAGAAGGGATAAAAAACAACAAAAAAGTTTTAGGAACTTATTTGAAGGTTCTAAAGATTAAGATTGTTAAAACAAAGTAATACAACATTGGTTTAATTGATCAAGGTTAAAATAGAAAAGCACTGGACCCTAGAGAATTGGACTTCTCTAACTCTTACTAATGGTTGAGATGTTTTATTTTTCAAAAATACAAAAGTGAAACATACAGACATATGTGCAAGTTCTTTTTAGGTCTATTGACTTATAACCTATTATTTATACTATACAATGTTCTACTATATTCTATACTATTACTGGTATGACTATGCTATATTATAATACTACTATAGATTATACTATTACTATTACTGCTATACTAATAGCAATACTAGTATACAAGAGTGTTTTTACTCTTAGAGACCCTGGTCTGTTATTAAATCCTCTCTCTCTTCTCTCTCTCTTTCTGGTTTTCTTCTATTGCTATATTTTCCCCTTTGTTGATGGGCAGCAGATACAGCACTGACATTTTCCCAGCAAGAGGCTTGGCTTGGCTTTGTTGTGCCTCTTCTTTTTACGCCAGACCCTTCATTTTCTGCAAAGAAAATTCCTTCTTTTATTTGGCTGCTGCAGTTGCTAAATTTCCAAAACACACACATCTCTCCGCCCCCCGCCACAGCAGTTTCAAGGTTCTATAAGCAATTCTGCCATGCTGATGCTGGGACAAGGCTCAAATAGGTGTGTGGTGTGGGTATGGGTGTGGGTGTGTGAGGAGCAACAACACAGGTGCCTGCAAATTTTCTCAGCAGCCTGCTCTTCCATCAGCTGAAATAATAAGCTTTTAAGGATTTGTTTATAGATAAGAGATGGAATATGGGAAGAGGAGATAATTTTATATTTTAAGAGAAGGTGATCAATTAATAAATGTTAATACTTGTGACGAAGGGGAAAGCCATTTCTTTATTTCTTGTCTTTTTCTTTACTTAATTCTTATTTTCCTTTCTTTTCTATTTTTTTTTATTTTCTGAACCTTCTCTTTTTTCTTTTTTTTATTGTTGTAATTTTTAATAAAGTTACTATTTAAAAATAACTTCCATGGAAAATATATTGAATTCATCCCAAAATAAGGAAAAAAACACTCAGAACCAAAAAACATATGAGCCTCGGTGGTGCAATATAAGCCTTGGTAGCGCAGTGGTTAAATGCAGCACTGTAGACTATACCTTTTGATTTGTTCAGCAAGTTGTCAGACCGAATCTCACCAGGCTCAAGGTTGATTCAGCCTTCCATTCTTCTAAAGGTCGGTAGAAAGAGGATCTAGATTGTTTGGGGGCAATATGCTGACTCTGTAACTGCTTGGGGAGTGTTGTAAAGCTCTGATAAGCAGTGTATAAAA
>JANHGC010000941.1:56750-72015 GCA_027560395.1 Boaedon fuliginosus
TTTATGGTTGGGGGTCACCACAACAGGAGGAACTGTATTAAAGGGTCGCGGCATCAGGAAGGTTGAGAACCACTGCTTTAAAGCTTAACAGAAAGCTTCTTCAATTCACTTTCCCATCCTACAGATGTGACTCTGCTCCTTAGGATGGGATGATAGCTTGGAAAGCTACAACTCAGTTTTTGAGTTGTACCACCTATATTTGAAATCTATTTTATATACTAAGCCGACACTGTCATGCAACAAAAACAACATAAATAGTATTTATAATATCAGGATGAGTTTACTTTGTGTGGACAGTTCATGGTATGTTTACCTACATTTTGTTGTCTGTTACTCCACATCTTCATATTGTTGCAAGAATGTAAACAGCACTTGTTTTTTTATAATACTGCCTGCCCATTATAATTTATGACTGTACTAAAAGATCCCATATGTAGGATTATAGTTAGCAAAAAAATTAAATGTACCTCATAAATTGATCTCCTTGCAGTCTTGAGCCTAGTTGTAAACAATTCACTGTCTTCTATCATCCGTGACATTCTATTCTTATGCTCAAGAGCCTTTTCACGTTCCTGTTGCATGGTGGTGATCTGAAACAGTCAAAGTCAAAGTCAAATCAATATATTGTTGTATATGATGTTCAGGTTCCAATACCTAAAAGTAACAGACTAAGTTTCACACTGAAGAAAACAGTGAGGGTCCTGTTAACATGTAGTCCTTGATTTATGACTATTTCTTTAACAATCATTCAGTTATGATGGCACTGAAAAAAAGTGATTTACATCCATTCCACTTTATGATCATTGCAGTCACTCCAGGATTACATGGTCAAAATACGGGTGCTTGGTAACCAGCATGTATTTACAACGGTTGCAGAAACCTGGGTCTCATGATTGCAATTTGTGATCCTCCCAGGGGCTTCTAACAAGCCAAGTCAAAGGGGAGAGCTGAAGTTGCTTTATGAATGTAGCAGAAAGTTAATAAAATCAGCAAACTTACATCACTTACCGACAAATGTTCCAGTCCCAATTGTGATCCTAAGTCAAGGACTACCTGTATATGTACTCATGGTTTTGTATTAAGTACATAATTTTAGACATTATACCGTATTTCATTGGAGAAACTTCACAGCAATGAAGTTAATTGACTTATAGCTTGCTTAATTTAGAAGAAATGTTGGAAGAAATGCATCCTATGGTGACAAAATTCCAAAGAGATTGGAATTTTCCAATGCTTTCAGTAACAATAATGATTTTGTTCTTGAAATGTTGCTAGTGGGCAAGCAACTTAACTTGAATTGAAAGTTTACTAGAAAAATGTTATTATCAAGAATTGTTTCTCAAATAAACAAGTTCTCCAAAATCTTACCCTTTCTTCTTCTTGCTGTTCCCAAAGATCCATATCTCTGACTCTTTGTTCTTCATAGGCAGTCTTAATCAGTGGAATTTCTTCTAAACGTTTTGCTCTTTCAAAATGGTCAATCTAGATTTTTTAAAAAAAGTTGATTTATTCTCTTAAAGGTTGAGAAAACAAAAACATTTTCAGTTTAGTTATAAGTGCTATAGTTTTCTGCCTACATCCCTATTGGCTTTTACCTTTTTCTCCTGATTCTTCAGACGCTCTTGCAATTCCTTCTTTTCTTTTTCAAGCTGTTCAACCTGTTTTGCCATAATGAAGTCTGGATCCAATTCTTCAAGATCCTACAAATAATAAATATTAAAACAAAAGATTTCCAAAGTTGATGAAAACACTTCTGTAGCTTAAATACGATGTATTTCCCACAATAAATTTACTGTTTTTCCTTAAACATTTAATATAATTATCAATTATTTTAATATCATAGAATGTAGTACCTTAAGTCAAATTGGGGAAAACACAATAAAGTTAGGAAATCTAATCCAGACAAGACGGAAGACAAGCCAGTGAGTGGTTTAACTGGGAATAAACACTTTAGGAAGAATCAGGAATGAATGTTGGAATAGCACAAGTCTGAAACCCCAAAGTCTGAAATTGCTAGATCATCTCCTTCATGTTAGCATAGTGGGAACAGAAAATTGGCTTTGAGTTACAATCCTTTTATTCCTACCGTGTTTTCCCGAAAATAAGACCCCGTTTTATATTTTTTTTGCTACCAAAAAAGTCACCAGGACTTATTTTCAGGGGATGTCATCCACTGACTAACCTATTAGTTAGGGGCACACGTATATTGGGTGCACATGTAAAACTCAAGCTAGGTCTTACTTTCAGGGGAGGTCGTATTTTCAGGGAAACAGGGTAACTGAAACATGGCATAGACAGTGTGTTTGAAAATACTGCCCTTAACAGGAAGACAGGCCATAAATTAAAAACTAACTCATTACCACACAAAAATAACCCTCCTTACCTCAATATCAATATCTTTGAAAGCCTTGGCTCCCAGCTCTGTCTTCTTAATCTGCTCCAAACGTTCACGAACAGTTTTCTTTTTAATTTGCTCATGTTCCTGCAGAATACGCTCTTTTTCACGCTCTTTTGCCTCCTGGCGCAGTCTCTCTTCTTCAGCTTTGCGAACTTTTTGGAGTTCAGCTTCACGCTGCTCCAGCTCTTCTTTTTCACGCTGAATGTTCAAACTCTCAAGACGTTCCTTTCTTTCTTCAATAGTTTGCCTGCGAGCAAGGATACGCTGATGTTCTTTCTTTGAATTTTTTAAGTAAGCTGTAACTGCCTGTTGATGTTGCTCTTCCTTTTCTAGCTGAATAAAGGTTAACAACACGACACAATTACTTTTTGAGATTCAAATGCTACAAGAGACAATAAACATTAACATTCAGAACAATACTAATTATTTAGCTCAGCAGAAAAGGCGATTTTGTTGCTATAATCTGAACTTTCTAACACATGGGAAAAGGCTGTTTCCTATGTCGTTGCTAAGCTATGGAATGCTCTCTCTAGGAAGTTAAGTAAGCGTAACTTCCACCTTTATAAAAATGGCAAAAAATGCATCTCTTTTACTCAGGGTTAGCTCTTCACTGATTTTCATTGGATTAATATAAAAATCGTGTTTTATATTTTTCTTTACATTCTTGTAAGTCATGGTTTCCGTAAGTAAAAAGGCAGACGTGTAATAAATAAAAATTACTAATGCCATCTTCATGTCTTTACAGCTGCTGATTAATTTTAACGTACAGAGATATCTAGAGCAATATCATTCAAGGATCTGATTTCCAATAAATAACTGAAATCACAATAAGTTGTCAATCATTTTGAAATGGAAAAATCATCATGTTATAAAAATATTTTTAAAATAACTTTATCTAATAAAATCTTGCTGCTTACTTAGTAATTAGAATGCCATCTCCCATATTTTCTCTAATAAAAGTTAATATTCAAGGCTTTAGTCATAGGAAACAGCTTTGTTTGAAATATGCCAACTGCTAGAAAAACAACAAAGTTAAGCAGGAGTGGTAAAGAGTATCCTGTAGAAAGAGGATGGATGACAGAATTCCAGTAAAATGGAACTCTAAAACAGCTGTGGGACAACCATTGCAACCATTTACAAAAGTCCTGAGAAAATTTCTCACAATTCCAGATTTGCCCATCAAAGCCCATCAAATCTAACTGAAAGCTTTTAGGAAATTCATTAAAATATGCAAATAAATATTAGTCATTCATGATATATTTTACTGTACACATTGATTAGATGTGAAGAATTAACTCTTCTCTACTGTGTATTTCTTGATTCTTTTAGAGTTAAGTCCACCAATTACATTTTGAAGAACTCTGGATGTTACAATGGTTGTAAGTTTGAAAAATGGTTAAAAGCCACTCTTTCAGTGCCATGGTAACTCTGAACAGTCACTAAACAAATGGTTGCAAGTCAAGGACTATCTGTAGGACTACCTGTAGTTGTTCTAGATCGTTACTCTTCTACATTCCTCCTTCCTCCTCCCACCTTTCAAGAAGGCCCCGAGTATTTTGTTGCCTGAAGTAGAATAGCAAATAGAATAGCTTCCCTGTATTATGCCTGAGACAGTAGCTTCACTCTTTATCACTCACTTACAAGTGGTGTAATTCAGTTTTGGGGTTACAATGGGGGTTACAATGGCAACCAGGTCTGCTTTAGGACTGCTGTTGCTATAGGATGTAGTCACATGACATCACACTTTATAAGCACACTGCTCAGCAATGGGAATCCGAGTCCTTACTGCAATTTTAACCCAAAGACTTCCTGTGTAGGAATGAGAACTTCACTGACCCTTTGGTCCTTATGTTGACCTATCATGACAGTCCTGAATTCTGAAAGTACAATGAAGTCTGTCCTCAGGTTCACTAACGCAGCCACCACCTTCTACTGAAATGTAACTTTTATTGACTCAATTGGTAGTTTTATTTACTAAAAGTTTATTGGCAGTTCATTCTGTTCTATCCAGGGCGTAGCATATAAAAACTCTGTTCGATCAAGGTCCACAGGATTGTCTGGGACGCTACACATCCTCTCTATGACCTGTTTCCCTTGTTAGCTTCTGGGAGGGGGCTTCATGGTATCCAAAGCAGAACATCTAAATTCAGTCACAGTTTTGTTCAATTTAGTATCAACCTTGTGAACTCTCAAGTTTCCTCTTTCCACTATGTATTCAAAATGGACAGTGATTAATTTGTGTATGTCTGTGTGTGTACACACACAGACTTTTTTTGACAGTGGGCAACATTTTTAATGTGTGCCAGTGTGCGCAAAGTAAAACAATGACAATAATCGAGTTCCCTTGATCGGGGAAGTGAGGCGGGGTATAAATTGAATAAATAATAATAAATAATAATAATGATTATCTTATCGTAATTAATCTGAGATGGCATCTAAAAATCTTAAAATAATTCATTTCATCTCCTTTTTATTTCCCAAGTGTGAGTTTTACCCGTTGGGACTAGAATCATGGGAAGGACCCCAATTTACTAGAGAAACAAGAAATTTGAATTAGAAGGAAAAGAAGCACTCTAATCATAACTGAGCACACCAAAGCTTCCCTAAGGTACACAATACTTTTAAAAGGCAGACCAAAAGTTATGATTTACCAATAGATGAGGTGGCTTAATAAATTCTAGAGCCTTTGCAAGTGCAGATGACATGGCCGTCAGTTGGTTCCTAATCTGCTCAGAGGGCATGTTCTGCAGCTGAGGTCCAAGAGGAGCATCTTCTCGGGTGCAATAATTTAAATCGGACCCAAAGCTTAACGTTCGGGTGGTATGATCAATGCGAACCTTTAAAAAGTAAAAACAGCAAGTCAAAAAACAGTAAACTGCTTAGAGAGGGCTGTAAAAGCACTGTGAAGCTATATATAAGTCTAAGCTATTGCAATTGCTATATTACTGCTTCTTAGAGTGCTAAGAATTCATTTCAAAAACCGATAATACATTCATATATTAAACACTAAGTTCTGTTCTATTTTTTTGTCATCCAAACCTGCATATGGAAAACCTAATTTTAAAATAAAATTGCATTCTGCTTTTAAATGATAACGTACCTGCATGTCAACAGACATCTAAGATGAAACATTCCACCTTCTCCAACACATTTTTTGCAAAGGTTAATGTCTATTTAACTAACTAACAGGATTCTATGCATGTACATTCAATAATAATTTACTGAGTTCCATCGAGTAAGTAACCAACAGGCTCAGGCTCAACCCTGACAAGACTGAGTGGCTGTAGATGTTGCCTCCACATGGTCCGGAGGATAGTCCATTGCTAATGCTGGGGGGTGGGAAAATTGCTCCCCTCAGAAAGGGTGTGCAACTTAGTTCTCTTGGATCCACAGCTGCAATTGGACCATCTGACAGCTGTGGCCAAGGGAGCTTATGCACAGGTTCACCTGTTTTACCAGTTGTGCCCCCTTCTGGACCAGGAGGCCATTCTTACACTCATTTCCTTGTCATCTCTTGACTAGATTACTGTAATGCACTCCACACTCAGAAGCTCCAATTGGTCCAGAATGCAGCCGCGCAAGTGATAAAGGGTGTACCTCGATGCACCCATATAACACCTGTCCTCCACGAACTTAGTCCCCGATCTAAGGCCTTCTCTGTGGCAGCACCGGCCCTCTGAAACCAGCTACCGGTTGAGATCCAGACCATCCCGAGTCTGTTGGCCTTCCATAGAGCCACGAAGACCTGGCTCTGTCGGCAGGTGTGGAATTGATGACCCCCTGGAAAAGTGTTTGTTGCATGCTATATGACTGATTTATTGATAATTTTATTATTATTTACTATGCTCTATTAAGTTTTACTGTTTTTACTGCTTTGTATTTTAATCTATGTTGTAAGCCGTCTTGATTTCCCCTTGACCGGACAAGAGAGGCGGGGTATAAATCTAATAAATTAAATTAAATTAAGTACACCATAAAAAAATACAGAATTACAGCTTAAACACTGCAGCTCCACTTTCTAAATGTGCTGCCAGAAATAAGGAGTTAAAAATAAAGTTTATTCAGTAAAGATATTGAGATTATATTCATTTATACTTCTAAATATCAGTAGTTGAGGAACATACTCATTTGGATTATCCAGATTTTTCACAACTTTAGTATGCAGAAGGTAATTTAGAGTGATGGGCTGTTAATTTATACCTTCTTCCACTTAAGCAAAATATACTGAAACTCCTTGTTTGGGCTTCGTAAATATAAAGGTATGTGAGAATGATACTGTCTAGGAAATTATCAGGTAGAAGTGGTAGCCCTCAGTTGCTTAAGATCAGAGGAAGAAATTTAGGAAAAACCCACTCTAATTGATCAGGGAGCTGAAAGTGATGGAAGGAAATTTGTATTTTCAGACTTGCAAGATTTTGTTAATGTAGCCTTACAATAAAATAGAATTAGCTCATCCAGTTATATTTCCTGCGTGGTTTACCTGGAAGAGCTGACAGTAAGATGTAATACCTGCTACTTTCTGTTTTTAATAATGAAAAATTCAGATTTAAAAGAAAAACAAATATGCACAAATATCTGACTCTTGTCCATATCACTCACTTGTAAATCACAGTGTCTAGCTGCATCAACAATGGCACGTTCTAGTTGGAAAGCATCCACAAAAGGAACCAAAGTTGTCAAGCGAGAAAATTCAATGCTTTGATAAATTTGAGCCACCTGCAAAAATACAGAAATATTCCTTTTTTTCCAATAAATCATACTGGTTTCCTAACACTCAAAATTTTTAAAGAACTCAATCAACTATAAGAACTTCAAGATCAAGAATAATTATTCAAATATAAATAATACTTATATTAGCAATTACCATTTATTTTAAAAAAACCTTCAGTATTTTGAGCAGCAACCATGTATGAAAGAGACTGGCAGCAATTCTAAATGAAGCAAAGCTGCTAATTAGCCTTCACAATCTCCCTTTAGCACACAAGAAATAACACTGCTTACCAATGCAAAGGAAGCAGGTCAATGATATGTGCTTTAGGATCAAAAGACCTTTAATGCATTCAGATACATACATTAATGATATGATATATTAAAGATGCATAGTGAAAAAAGGTTACAATTACAATTCAATATTTTAAAAGTATTGTTTTACAACCATACCTGCTGAAGTAGTCTAAGGATGGTGTTGTTTTGCAGATGAGGAATATATAATTGCAACTCTGGCTCTTTCTCAGATTGATCTCTTACCCAGTTTAAAACCTGCACAGAACCAGTGCATCAATAAATGGTAATAGAGTTGATTTTGTACAGTTAGGTTTTTCTCACTAAATTGCCCAAACTATTTATTTCCAATAATGCATTCATATTACACTAAGTGAAACATCTGTAAATCTTGGCCAAGTTATTATTCATCCAAATCTCAGTATCTCTCTCCCCCCACTTCTGTCTCTCTCTCTCTCACACACACACAGAGCGAAAGAGAGTGCACACAAATGATACACATATGAATGATGCACTTGCTTCTCACTTGATATGCTACAACTGCTCCCTCAGTAATACATAGGAACACGCCTCAAAATGAAAATTAATGCAAACTGAGACAATCACTGAAAAATATGCATTTTCTAGGAAAAGAAGAACTTAAGGTCACAAATATTAATTAGTTCAGTGCTGATAGTAATTTCACTATTTCAACAAGCATGTAACAAGCATGTGCTTAACTATTATTGGTAATGGCTACTTATATATATGATACACTAATTAACCATCATCTATATTTAATAAATCTTAAGGGGAAAAAAACAGAAAAATACTGTATTCTGCAATTGTGAAGGAATTCTAGACGTCATAAGTACAGTGTATTGATGAACAAAAGATAATTGCTATTTCCATGAATAGTAATGAAACATAAAATCTTGCAATTGTTTTTCCTACATCACCTCAATATAGTAAAGAATTAAAGGTTTGGTCTGTTTGATTCAGTACCAACTGTGTAAATGCAAATTCATCTAAAATTTCATTTATTAATAAACACTTCTGAATGCTATGTATAATTTTAAAAAGGTGATTTCTTAGAATGAAAACATATTGAAGAATTGGCAACAATAAAGACTGTGTCATTTACAGACTTTAAAAAAGAAAATCTATCAAGCAATACATAGAATCAATATGGGATTTAGCCCAGGTTCACTGTTGTGAGATGAGAAGCTGTATAAGTTAAACAATAAGAAAAAAAATCACATAATAATCAAGATCTCACACTTTTTTTCCACAGTTTAAGTTAATAAAAAAATCATTTATTATAAACCATAATTTGCATTGGCACCTGTTTCAGAATCTTACCTTGCATACACGGCCACATAACTTCAGTGGATGAAAATCTACCTCAAGCCAGTTATAAAGTTCTTTTACCTCTGGGACAACATACTGAACTACATTAAATCTCACCTATGAAACATGAATTAAAAACAATTGTTAACACCAATGACTTTTCTCAGATGGGGTTTCATACACATGCAGGTACATTTTAATACGCAAGATTACAATGCACAGGTTTTGATATTAAGCATATTCTAATTTACAAGTAATTCAACATCTCTATATGCTGGAAGAGCTAACATAAACTAGGAACCTAAACATGTACTTACCATATCATTAAGAAGAGAAATTCGAGTAGGTGGAGCCTGAAGTCCTAACAATGTTGCCAATCGGCGTTGCTTTTCAACAATTATGCCATCCATGTCCAAAAGCCGAGCAATGTCAGTTCGTTCAGGAGTTATTGGAATTGACAGAGTAGCCAAAAGCACTCTTGTTGACATCCTATAGACCAAAAGAGAGGAATAAGATGATTTGACATGAGATCCCTATTCTTTACATTTAAACAGTTAAGAAAGTGTCTTCCACTCTCCTACCTCTATATTTCTTTAGCTAAAACAGTGCACTCATTATGCCAATAGCATGCACATATCAGCACAATCTATTTCTGTCCTCCAGCCATATACCCTTTTATCTTTTTGGACCTTCCTGAGCAACGTTAGGTATATGCAAGGAACAGAGCAAAAAAAAATCCATTGTTTTTTATTAGAAAGTCCTCTGAAATAATACTGGATATAGCTAAATGGAAGTTCAAAACTGTTATTAATGATTCCAAAATCAAAATTGCTCCAAGCCATGGATTTTTCCCACCTCTGCATCTCCTCCTGTGTGAGATTTTTTCGCATTTCTCTTGAAAGATGATAAAGACGATGAAGTGTAGATGCATGAAAGAGGGCATTTCCTGATTTCCAAAACACAGTAGAAACTTTGTGGTAATAATTTGCCATTAGCTGGGGCTTTGGTGGCTTTTTGGATAAAGAAAATAGCCCGTGTATATCTTCCACTGCTTTAAAAGCTTCCTAAAAAAAAGGACTACATGTCAAATTATCACTAGGAAAAAAATTAAGGAATATCACACACTGACATCTAATAGATCTATTTAATATACATGTGTTTATTATTACTACTTGAATCTAACCACATTTATTTGAAAAAGCTCCATTACAATTAAATTGTACATCCATTTATTTTTATCACTCAAATTTGCACCTATGCAATTAATTCATCCCCCATCCATTGCCTTATCCGTTGATAAAGGCAATGGTTAGGAAAGAATAATCAACCTCAAATTGGGAAATATATTGCACTCTCTCACAGTATTCAACTGAATAGAGCCAAATTGGTTTAGTGATTAAATACCAGGCTGAAAACAGGAAGACCTTGAGTTCTAATCCCACCTCAGCCACAAAAGGTCAGTTGGCTGACCTTGGGCCAATCACTCTCTCTCAGCCCAATTCACCTCACAGAGTTGTTGTTTTGGGGAAAAATAGAAGGAGGAAGATGTGTTGGATGTCTGCCAACTTTATTTGTAAAAATAATAAAGGTGGAATATTTTTTTTTAAATGCAATTAAGAGTTCAGAATAACTCCAGGCTATGAGGCAGAACTTCTGGAAGGAAGATAGCTAGAGCACTAAAACAGAATTGGAAATGTTTAACTTTTTTAGAGAGGGCTGTAAATGTAAGCTAAGTAGGAGGGACGTTATGTTTCAAGGCATCAAATGCTCTTTGGTTTTGAAAGGATAAGAACAGGTTTTTAAAACCCTAATGCTTTTAAACTCTCTCAACCCTCCAAATAATTTACAACCATCTTCTCCTGCCCATTGTCTAAGGTTCTTTTTTCTCCTTACAGAAGTTACTCTATCTCTAAGTTGAAGTTTTCTCAGCACTCCTAACTTCCACAATGACTCTGCTTCAGAAACCTAGGAGCCTGCCTACTGCTTTCTTAGTATTTTAGTTCCCATCACTGTGATCTCTTCCCTAGTCATCTTCTGAGTCCTCTTTCCGTTTTCTCTGAAATTTCTCCACTATCCTTTCTCCTCCCATTTTTTCCACAGCCTTTTTCCTTTGCCTTAGAAGCCATGTCGTCCTGATTTACATCCTGGGCAATTTAAACAACCTTTGTATTGAAAATGACTCAAATCCATTTCCAGGATCTATTTTTGAAAAAGGTGCCCATGCTAAATCTAAATATATCTTAGTCAGGCACCTGAATTTGTTTCAGATCAATTCTAATCATTCAGCAGAATAGGAATGGATAGTAAAGAAATTTCAATAGCTAACTAAAATGCCCCGAAGCATAAAATGGAATTTAAAATTAAATGAAGACAGAAAGTGAAGAAATATGAGAATGCTTTGATATTGTATTAAGTATGTACCTGCCACAACTCCATGCTGATAGCACTGTCCAATTGTACAAGCCTAGTTTCCAAATGCATTGACTGACTTTCTGGATTATTGAGGTTGATTGCTGTACTTTGATTGTGATGACGCTGAATTTGACCCAAATGCATTCTTAAGTTGTCACAGAGTTTACGAAATTCAGCCTTACGAGTATATTGCAAACAGAACTTGAAAGCTGCAAGATTAAATTATTCCAAATTTATATTTTAGCACTTATGAACCTGCTAAAAATATTACTGACATCAGCCACCTGGAGAGTTCTCTTCCACATATTATCTTAATGAAAAGCTAGATTTTTCTTTTAAATTGCACTGTTAAAATGTTTATCAGGAAAAGATTGTAATTAATTTTTTAAAATAAAGTCATTCTGTCAGAAGTTGGCAATCACATATACATTACACAAAGATACTGAAAAGTTTAATGTTACCTTGTTGGGCAATATCATGGTAGAGTCTCTCCACTCTGGAATTGTTTCTGAGAAGATCCAAACACTGCCTGTATGATTCCCACAGAAACTTAACCCATGGAGTCAAAAGTAACCGATCAGTACGATCTTGGGTATCTTCCCCACTTACAGCACTTAGGAGAACACTAAGAAACAAAGAGTATTTTATATTGTATAATTGGATATTTTATCACATTATTCTTGCTTGTTACAACAGATCAAGTGATAATCAAGAAAAATTACAGTGCAGAAACACCTCTATGAAGGACTTATAGAGCAAATTTTGGGGAGAACAGATGTAAAATTGCTATGACTCCAAACTAAAATGTTAAAATACAATCTCACACAGATTAATCAGGAAAAAGGTTCGGTTTGATAAAGGCTTTCATGTGAGGGGAACCAGACAAATAAGTAGGATCATTCAAAACTAAATATATTTAACAAGAACCAAATTAATGTAATCAAAAGTAAGCATCACTTTTACCTTTCTGGAGTCTGAATATTATCAAGATCTTCTATATCTAGGACCATCTGTTGTGATTCTTCTTTAGCAGCTTCAGTTTTTTCTTCTGCTAGTTTTAAATAAGCTCGTACTACATCCTCCAAGGACTTAATATTCACCTGTATCAAAATCAGAAGAGCTAAAGTAGTTTTTCTTAATCAGGGACAAAATCTAAGTAGAAAATTCAAATTTGAATAAAATATATTAACTTCATATAGTAATAAGTAAGAAAATGAAAGCCTTGTTCGATTGTTCAGGTTCCAATTAATAAACAGAAACCCACTATAATATGAAGTATATCTACCTAGATGAGTCCTAACAAATTATTCTTCAAATGATCATATCATGTAATAAGATACCAAAAATATATGTTCTAGAACCTCTATTTGTATTTGTTATTAAATGCTGATATTTACTTTCCAATTATTAGTATAATTAAACTTTAAAAGTTTTTACCTGCTGGCATATGTTCTTGTATTGATATAACCCTTCCTTTGCCAGGTGGCTCTTCCGGAGGTCCACACATAATTCTAAGTATTTTAGCATAATTGGTTCGTGGATCTTTTGCCATGTTCGGTGTTTTTTACTTTTCATAACATCATACAGAACATCAAGAGCAGGTTGTTTCTTCCCAACCTCAAGAAATTCTAGAAAGATAAACAATGGTTAATGCTCAATTGCATTTAAGATTACTTGTGTATTTTTAAAAATAAAGCTATAAAGGAATGAAATGCTATATATGGTTAAATTGAGCCTTATAAACAGCACTAGGCTGTTTATAAAAAAATAGTTGTAAGTAACCAGCGTCAATATATAATTATCCTGGTTATTTAAGATAATTTTTACTTTTTTTCCTTACCTCTGATTTCTATTATTTTTTCCTTAAGTTTAAATATTGCTTTATTAATTGTGTTAATTAAATAGTTAATTGTATATAACAGGAAGGAAGGAAGGAAGGAAGGAAGAAGGAAGGAAGGAAGGAAGGAAGGAAGGAAGGAAGGAAGGAAGGAAGGAAGGAAGGAAGGAAGGAAGGAAGAATCCTGGGTCATTTTGGAGCCATCCTAAAATGCCAACAAGATGCTCCACTTCACATTATCTTTCTAATCTATTATGACATTATATTTCTAACCTACCTTTTTGGTTCCGAAAGAAAAGAAACTGAATCGACTTCGTTTGTTGGGTTTCCTGTGGTCTGATTTTTTCTGAAGTCACCGGGGTCCAAAAAAGAAGAGAAGAAAAGAAAAGGAAAGGAAAGCAAAATAGGAGAAAATTCTCAGTGACATGCCATTGATAAAAGGGAGATTTCATGCTGCTTTAAACTGGAATTCAAGACTGGAAGACCACAGGGGGGAATAGGTTCATATCCACAAAATAGGTAGGAGGCTGGGAGAGCTGGCCATGTGCTGAAATACATGCACACCTCAAGATTTTGCAAACCGGTGACACCGAAAGAGTTTGTGTGCTTTTGAGAACACTAGGAATTTTTCGTGGATAAAAGAAGCAGACACTGAATTAGTGGAACCCACAACCCTCTAGTTGAAGGGGGGCTCCCATATTTCTGCCTAGAAAAAAATAAAATAACTTGGCTGCTGTATATTTCTTGGGCCCCAAACAGAGCCCCCCCCTGTGATGTTTCTTTGTGTTGGTGTGTCTGTGCGTGCACAAAAAGTCAAGAAGCAGCCATCGCCATAAGATCCACAGCCACCATCTTGTTGGGTTCTCCTTGAGGGTGGCCGCTTTAAGGGCCTCCATATTTCTTCTCCTCCCTTGGGGTTCGTTCTTCTAACCGAGGGCAACATCTCTCTTCCTTGAAAGGATTGCTCTTGTGTGCATGCAAGAGGGTGTTTTACAAACGCCAATGGGGAATTTGAGCATGGCTTCCTCTTTTCTACCGTTGGGGTCCCAGCCAAAGTCAACCACTGTGAAGAGGGTGTGTTTTGTCTGACAAGGTGGAGGACTAAGCGGGTGACATGATAGTAGGAGTACAATATTTGAGGGGCTGCCACAAAGAAGAAGGGGACGACTTATTTTGCAAAGCCCCCGAAGCCAGGAGAAGAAACGACGGTTGGAAACCAATCAAGGAGAGAAGCAACCTAGAACTAAGGAGGAATTCCCTGATGGTGAGGACAATTAATCTGTGGGAAGGTTTGCCTTCAGAGGTTCTTGGTGTTTCATCACCAGAGGGTTTTTAAGAAGAGAGTGGACAACCATTTGTCTGAAGTGGTGTAGGGTTTCCTGCTTGAGCACGGGGTTGGACTAGAAGACCTCCAAAGCCCCTTCCAACTCTGTTCTTCTAGTCTCCAAACCGCCAAAGGGCAGGACAAGGAGCCACAGGCGGAAACTCATCAAGGAGAGAAGCAACTTGGAACTAAGGAGCCATTTCAGGACACCGAGAAGAATTAATCCACGGAACGAGTTGCCTTCAGAAGTTGTGTGTGTGTCGCTCCAACACTGGAGAGATTGGACAACCATTTGTCTGAAATGGTGCATTGGGGTTTCCTGCTTGAGCAGGAGGTTGGACTAGAAGACCTCCAAGGTCCCTTCCCATCCTGTTATTCTCTTATTTGCCATTTGTGATAATGCAACTTTCCCACCCACTCCTCCTTGGTAAAATATGACACAACACAATTCTAGGTTTCCCCGTCTTCTGGCCTTGAGCAGAATCAGGTCAACTCACCTCCAAGTTGGAGGTCTCTTCGTCGGTTTCGTCTGCCATTTCGTCAAGGCAATTCGGGACTCTTGTCTGTTATTTCGGAATAATTTCTTAAAGTACTATTTTTTGGGGGTGCAAGTGAGACCCAGCGGCAGTGTTTATCATCACGGTTGCTTCCAGAGCTTTGAAAGAGGAGAGGACTCGCTCCATTCTAACTTCCAGGGAGCTTCTCCATCATCAGCTAGGCGGTTCGGCAAAGGGTTGAACGGGTCTCCTGAACCGTGGAGTCGAACGGAAGCCGGTCAGTTCCGGTCACAACTGACTGGTTGTGAGGTCATCCGCTTCACTCTTCCGAGCCCAACGTGATCTTCACCTTGACAACTACTGAGGCATTCTGAGCACATTTTAAAAAAAGACTTTGGGAGGGCTGGCTGGCAGAACAGAGCCTCGGTGGCGCAGTGGTTAAATGCAGCACTGCAGTCTCTGCTGAC
>JANHGC010000941.1:72115-86007 GCA_027560395.1 Boaedon fuliginosus
GAAGGAAGGAAGGAAGGAAGGAAGGAAGGAAGGAAGGAAGGAAGGAAGGAAGGAAGGAAGGAAGGAAGGATAAACAACTTTTAAAATTCAAGATAAAAATTATCCAATGTTTTCAGAAAAATTTAGACGCTCCAAACTATTTATAAAGATCTGTAGGTTGACAAGTGAAATAATGTTCATGACTGGATAAACAGGTTGGAGATTAAGTACAAATTCTAAGCTTCAAAGAGATTTCAAGAAGCTGATTCTGGGAATGCTTTGGTTACATTAATCTTCAGTGCAGATCCCATTTTGAAGCATAGAATCTGAATGCAAGCAAGCTGAATTTCTGCTATACAATGACACTTGGATTTTTATTCTCACTATGATCAATTTTAAAGAGCCTTGTTTTTTTAGTTTGAAAATTAATCTTTATATAAGTTGAGGGAGAAACAAAAGAATATGTTGCTAAGCATTATTCCTTATTTCCTTTCATTTTTGTCACACAGATCCCTTCTAATCACTCTGATTACTTTTGGGGTTGAGATGAGGGGAAATCTACCTCTATAGTTCCTATTAGAGGTCTTAGGGATGTTTGTTACTAAAGTCCAGCATTTCCTAGTAGTCTGAGGACCAAGACACTCTCAATAGTCTACAAAATCAGAATTATTTGCCAGATATTAAAGACACTTTCAAAATGTAAAGTTACTCTTTTTAATAAAAATATAGGATTTTAATGAAAATATTTTGATATTATTGAATGGGCTTAATATTGTTTTACATACTTCAATATTCTATGAATCCATTATTTTAAATTTTGATATGCTGTGTGAGGTATGGGGATGGAAGGCATATTATAGTACTTCCTTTCCCACCCCCCCAACCAAATGATGAGTTGGCATGCAAAAGGAAGTGAGCCCCAGACTCTTCCAGTGTGTTTTTCTTCATATATGTCTTCATACATGTTGCTTTAGCTTCCTCCCATTTTATAATTTTGGATATTTTGTTTTTTGTTAATTAAAAGTAAAAGAATAAATATTAGCTTAGCTTTTTTGAATTTGAAATTGACAGTTGCTGGCAGACTACCAAATGTAGAAAATGTAGAAGTAGGTATTGTGCTTATAAATTAGAAAACAAAAAAACATTTAATCAATTGTCAGAATATATACTTTGCTGTCGTTATTATTGGCATATTGTTTTAAAATAGGTAAAATTATATCTTATTTTTATGGGCTTCTATGGTTGAGGATAAAAGGAGAATGGGATGACAGAGAATGAGGTGACTGGATGGAGTCACTGAAGCACTCGGTACGAGCTTAAATGGACTCCAGGGGATGGTAGAGGACAGGAAGGCCTGGAGGAATGTTGTCCCTGGGGTCACGATGGGCCAGACACGACTTCGCAACTAACAACGTTTGAGGAAAATGCACTTAAATTGTTATTTTATTTCATACAAGAATTGAACATTAAAATTAAAAGTTACCCGTTGGCTTTTTTAATAGATTGGATATGTAACAGTAAGTATAGGCAAACATGTTTCCTATGTTTGCCTACATAGCATGAAAAACAAGAGAGGTAAAATTTGCTATGAATTTGTATTTTCCTTAAGAATACCTAGAACGTTGATTTGTTACCCTCAGAATTTTCAATTAGTATTTTAAGTGTTGCATCAGTATAAAAATAATTTCCAATTCAGCTCCATTCAAACCTTTGCCATTTTGGCTGAAGATAATTGGACCTGCAGTTCACACAGCTTATTAAGTGGGAAAAGTAGCTTAGATGCCTACATAGGCACAATTTTTCTTCTTTATTTCATAAATTTAACAGGAATAATGGAACAATCCTATAAAATAATCCTCAAAAAATAAATATTATGTATAGATCATATAGACTAGTCTTGTAGTTAAACTTAATTTCCTAGTTTTTAGAATACCAGTACTAATTACATTAAATACAAAGATTGTGTACTCTTCTTTGTATTTCTAAGATTTTATTATTTGTAATTCATAAACCTGACATTTTGGAAGTGTTTTCATAGCATGCTAAATCATGTCTACTAAACCATATTTTGATCAGACCACAGTAAATTGGGTAAATGCCAGTGTACTAAATATTAAAATATGGTTTACAAACAGAATGGCTGAATACAAATAATTCACAATGCCCAATCCAAAACCTGCCTGTTCTCTGTCCCTTAATTCAGGATAGAATCCAAACAAATTGTTATAATTTAGAATGTTGTATTAATCAGGCTTCATCCTCTAGTACTGAATGTACATGTAACTTGTGTAAAGTTGCAGTGTTGTGTTCAGTAAGAACAATGTCTAATGATTCAAGAATTGTAGATTCTTGTACCCTTTTGCACTTGTACTATGATTAAATTGAATTAAACATGGTGAATTTCCTCATAAATAAGGTGCACTGAATTCTTTATAAAAATGGCCTAAAGTAATATTCAAATAAATATTGTTCTATAACTCTCATGTGCCAAATAGTGTAATTTACATGTTGTTAGACTGTTCATATGCTGTTATACCATTAGTATATTGATAGAAATGAACAATATATATATCAATTTTTTCCAAGCTTATACATTTCTCAACAGCTGTTCAGAAACGTCAGATTAAATATTTCACAAATAACTTATTGTTGTTCTAGTTATTTTCCATCTGATTTTTGCCAGTCACTCTCAGTCCAACTCACCTCATAAGGTTGTTGCTGCATTGAGTTATTGATAAAAATAATGGCCGGATAAAAATAAAAATAAGATGCCCTTGATTTAGACCCAAACGCCAAAATTTATCCATACCTATATACTGTATGCATTTATATACTGTATGTGTAAAATCTTGTTCACCATTTTTCAACTATGGCTTGTCATCAATATATTTCACATTGTGTGGTATGGTGTGTTGAAGATAAACAGAAAATATGGAAGTCAATAACTTTTTAATACTAAACTGCAACGTGTTATATCTAAATGAGGTATCTTTTACAAATGAATAAAATGAAACATGTTGGTAAAAGGACTGACTAATATAAAATAGAACTACTCCAATATATTTATGGCATTATTTTTTACCAATTCTTTCAAGTGAAATTTAAAATCTAATTGAATTTTGGTTGTACAAAATTTTGGCAGATATACAACTGATTTTGGCAAATTACCATACTTCCATCAAATTACAATGGATACTTATTTTGATAAACTATTTTTACAACCAATTCTTTAATTTGTTAAAGTGCTTATATCCTAATTTAAAATACACATTAAAAAGAGTGCTTATAGAAAGAGATGTTGTTTTACTGAAATTTTCAGGTTGCCATACAAGACTCAGAAGAGGGTTGGGGAAGTATGATGGACATGAATTCTATTTTAAAGAGTTAAATATATAAATATTTTGCCAGAGTGCAATAAATAAATATGAATAGACTGAGTAATTGTCCCTTTGAACTAGTCTTGAGATTTCCAAGTGGTCACCTTACAGGCTTTTTACTGGAAATCAAGCAATTGTTAAGTTTCAATGTGTCAGCAGTTCCTTATAGCAACTCTAACGAGTTTTAATTTTAATTACATATTATATTAAGCAGTTATTACTTTTTGAACTTGAAATATGAGAAACAAGAAGACTTGCACCTTCGGTGTTTATAACTTTTTACCTTTAATCAGGCAAAGACTAAACCTGGGGGGGAAATGTGCTCCGTATGTTTTCTAATATAAATCGGTTTCTAGAAAACAGGAACAAGTTTCAGGGGCTACCAGAAACCTGAGTTGTGAATAGATCCAGGGGAAAAGCACGTTTTAATAGGTCGTCGATTGAAACTTGCAATCCGTAACGAAGAAAGAGGGAGGGGGATCGACCCCAAGTAAAGTGTGATCAGCACAACGAGGCGGTCCTCAGAGACAGCCGTACTTCATGCTTTATTTCTATATTTATTTATTATGTAGAAAAGAAGGGGGGGGGACGTTTTCTTATCCTCACGGCCACGTTCCCAATGCAAATTTCAGCCAAAGGAGCAAGTGTCAACGACGCCTGAAGGACAAAAAGATCTAATAAATAGGTTAAAACGTCTCGTGGGATAGACGGCCTGCTCCGCTCCGACTGACGGCTAGCAGTTCGCGCTCCCCAAGCAAGGAAGCGGGGGAGTGGCCACGCGTCTGGTGGCAGCTGTTTAGGCCTCAGTCTCCGTCAGTAAACCCGGCCGGAGGCGAGGCGAAGGACGAAAAAGAAACGGAGGAGGCTTCAACGCTTCACATAAGCGGTCCATCGGAGGTTCGCACTCACCGTTCGCCCGCTTCAGGGCGTTCTCGGGCCGCTGGAAGTAGACCGGCATGATGGCGACGGCTTCTCCTCACGCGGCAACGAGCCCGAAGGAGCGCCCAGTCAGACAGCAAGCGAGGCCGGAAAGGGAAGGCGTCACGTGACGCTCACGCAGGGACGTTCCCGGAAGAGAACCGATTAGACGGCCCCTCTGTGACCCCGCCCACGAGTTAAGTGTGCGCATGTGCGGAAAGTTCAGGCTGGCACCGGGAGTGAAGGCTAACTCAAAGGCACCCAAAAAAAAGGAGGAGGAAGGGAAGAAGTAGAAGGAAGAGGAAGGAGGAGAGAATGGTCCAGCTCTGAATTTTATCTTCATATTCAGAGGACGTTTGCTTGTTACTTTCTACTTGGTGAACCTGGCTTCAGAATAACTGCCCTGGGGGTTATTATTATTCGGAATTGCATCTCTGCGTTTTTTGGGACTGGCTACTTCATAAAAGTTTTTTCGGGTTATCGACAGAGGATTTCACCTGCCTTGGCCTAGAGTAGAGTCTATCCTATCATTTACCAGCATGATTAGGGAAGAGGGCTGTAGTTCTTATTCAGTAGGCTAGTCCTAACTCAGAGGTCTCCAAACTTGGCAACTTTAAGACTTGTGGACTCCCAGAATTGAAGTCCACAGGTCTTAAAGTTGCCAAGTTTGGGGGCCTCTGTCCTAACTAAACTATGAATGGCTGACTTGGAACTAGGAAAACCCAAGCTGAAAGCTATATTTGTCTATGAAAGTTACAAAGGCTGCACATTACATTAATCTTTGTATGCAAATGTAGTAATTATGGTTTGCAAAATATGAGTGATTGTCTAGTATATTTGGAGAACCAGGTCACTGACAAGAAATCAGTGAATGCATGGTTTTGTGTTATTTCTTTAATAATTAAAAAGGGGCTTCATTCCTAATTTACTGTGATGCACAATGGTCACCAACAGCTAGAGTTTCCTTGCCAGGATTGAACTCTATTGCAAAAAAGAATAATTTAATTTTCAAGCTGAATTTAATCTTGTTAAGATACAATTTAACTGCAACTAATGACCAAATCTCAACTATCTGTGGATAATACTTACCAAAACAATAAGTTCATGACCTAGTGTGCTGAATGACCCCAACCACAATATTGAGAAAGTTAATACCTCATTTGTCTATATGCTTCAATGTAAATGAAACTGTGTGTAATTAGGATCATAGATCAGGGTCATCAAGTGTACAGAAAATCTACTCATATTCAACTAACATGTAATATCTTCAGTTTGCCACTTAAAATCAAATGCTGAAATACATAGGCATAGGATGATGGAGTCAGATGATATGCATATGGTATGCAAATATGGCATATTTGTGTTAAATGATAAGTGTTTTTCTCATGCCTCTAATGCACATGAAAAAGCAATTCTAATTATTTCAGAAAACCTCTATAGCAAAGACTTAAAACATCTAAAATCAGTTCAAACAAAATAACTCAATGATTCTTGCAACATACATACCTTAATAAAGATAACCAAAAAGTAACATAAATTGAGATTTATCTAGTATGCTAACAAAATATGGCTTCATGAAACATTAGAAATATTACAGAAGGAAGTCTACTTTTAGAAACTAGTTTGGCTGGATGACATTCCAATAGGACTTTATTTGCAGATTA
The DNA here is from genome assembly GCA_027560395.1 of Boaedon fuliginosus. Classification (NCBI taxonomy): domain Eukaryota; kingdom Metazoa; phylum Chordata; class Lepidosauria; order Squamata; family Lamprophiidae; genus Boaedon; species Boaedon fuliginosus. The sequence goes on from JANHGC010000941.1 coordinate 78,054, forward strand.
TCTTCCCAAAAATTCTAGTTCCTAAAACATGGGTTTTAAATCAAGTTCATCGAACTAGACTAATAAGTAAGCTGAAAGCATATAGGCAAGCCATTTCAAGACATAAATACATACATAATGGACAGAATTTTTCATGGTGACTAAGGCATTGTCTTACCATGTTATCTAGGACTCCTTCAGGTCTGTGACTTCTGAAGAAAAATATAGACATGATTTTAGTTGTTGGTTGTCTTTTACTTGGCTGGATCTCTATCCCTTTTAGTTTGTAGAGGAAGCAGGGATGGTAATGACCACTCAGATCTGGGAAATTGTCATTGCAGGAGAGAAAAGTGCTGGGAACACAGGAGGAAACCAGAGTAGATGCCTCCTGAAGAACCATCTCTGGGCAGATCTATCTTCAAGCTTCCTTTTGGAGAAGGATTTTGAAATGGTGGTATTGGATCAATTTCACACCCAGTTAACCTAAAACTGTCAGAGTTTGGACCTGCTTTAGGGGAGAGGACAGCATTAGTCACTCCTGGAAATCATGAATAGGGACATGAATAGGGTAAATGTACCTCTACTAGTCTTGCTAAATTTGATGGGTTTTTATAAAATCAATCATAGTAGCTTTAAACTGGAGGGTTGGGAATTCAAGATATTGTTTTGCAATGAATCCTTGCTTGGTGGTTCCAAATTATGTTTAATAGAAGAAAGGTTGGCTTGCTGGACCCTCACTTGTATGGTGCCATAGGGGTTGGCCTTGTCTCCCCTGCTTAATATTGATATGAAGATGCTAGGTGATATTATTTGGCTATTTGGGATGGAAAAATACCTCCCCACACACACACTTGTGAGCTATATTTATTCCCAATCCTGTAAAATGCCTGGAGCCATGATTTCACCAGGCGTTTGCCCAACTCCAGTTTGTGCCTGTTGCAGCATTTCCTGAGCAGGAGGTTGTGACAACAGTAACATGGGCTTATTACTGTGTAGACTACTGTAAGGCAGTTTACTTGGGATTGCCCATGAACAATATTTGGAAACTGCAGTTGGTTCAAAATGCAACATCTATACTTTTAGGCAGTCAATACCAGGAGCAAATGGCAGGTTTGTGGGTCCTTCTTTGGTTGTCAGTTGGCTCCTGGATGTAATTTACACTGCTGCTTTTCTCCAGCCATCTAGCAGGGGAAATCTGCAAGTCTGAAGCTTTTTGGGAGATAAGTCAAGGAGTCACGGCTTTTCAATGAAAATGCTGATTATTTATTTATTTATTTATTTATTAGTTGGATTTATATCCCGCCTCTCTTCCCCCAACGGGGAACTCGAGGCGGCGTACAACATATAAATGTGCCCATTCATGATTATGTGGAAAAGCCACCCTAAAGAGATCAGGCTAAGCCTCTTTTACCATAAATACAACTTTTTTGGATAGCGTTCTGCTAATTTGAGTGGTTGCAGTTTTAATACTCTATTTTCATAAAATTGCATTTTTTTATTAAAGCCATCAAAAGTAATTTATATAAACTGCAATGTTCAAACGGTTTCTAAAGATAGAAACTAGGAACATTACTGTGCCATTAAATTAAAAAGGAGTAATACTAACTGTATTTATACATATGGGACTAAAGTAAACCCTATCTCCCAGATGTTTTCACGCAAAAGCTTCATGTAGAAGTAAAAAAAATAAGGTTCTTTTCTATGAGGAATCCCTGAGGTCCAATCTCATTACAAGAACAGAAAGCTTTTAGAATCTCATTCCGGAACCTATTAAAATGAACCTAGGACAAGAGGTTCTGTGGCAACCTTTTGAACTCCATTATGGAAATACCAGGGTAACCATGATCTTATATTAGTATCAGAAGCAATAAACCCATCTATATAATGTAAATAGTGTTCAATCTGGTTTGCCATTCAAGTCCTAGTGGCCATGAATTGCCTTATCCAAGCGTCTTGGCAGAATTATTGATGTAAAGGCAAAATTAGTGCTTATAATTACAACTGTGAAAATTACTCCTCAAAGAATTGATGAAGAGGAAGTCTCCCCAAAAGGTGATATCGTCACACTGAACATCTGCAGCTAAATAAATACTTATTATCTCTTGCTCTGGAGAGCCAGAACTCAAAAAGTGGACATTTCATGAGAGCAAAATCTGGTGAAGCCGGAAGGGAAGATAAGCAGTAAGAACATTTTAGCAATGACCCGAAGAAATGTTTAACCGAAATGGATCCTCTAATACGAATTCCCCATTAAGCAGAAAGGCGGACCAGACGACTTCCAGAATCACCCCGGCTTTTCTTTCCACGCCTCGCACCGCTGTGCTGGCTGGGAAAAACAAATTTTCCTTCACTGCTAGAGACTTTTAAAATAAACTGGGGGGCGGGGGATCTCGCGGAGGCGATTTCACGCTTGCACACCGACGCCTTGGCTTCTGTAAAGCGAAGACCGAAATCAAGCCGGAAGCCAGGAGGCGTGTTACTCCACGATTCTCCCGCTATGAGGCCCATGATGGGTCTCTCAGGAAACAGAGGAGGGATCCTGACGCTGGGAGGAGAAAGATGGCAGAGACCGAGGCTCAGCTGCTTCTGGGCGTAGGTTTGATTGGTAAGCGCCGTCTCCGTCCCTGGCAGCATGCTGTGGGAATGTCGGCTGAGAGGGAGAGCTGGTTGACAACAGCCCTCGTTTCCCGCTCCCTATTTCTATTCCAAACTGGAAAGTTGCGTGTTCGTGAAGCAGTGGGGCGCGGGGGTCGGGGAGGAGAGGGAGGCAGATGGATGGGAACGTCTTTCCTTTTCACCTCTTTTGCTTTTGGTGATGCATGAGCCAACAGGACTGTTGCACGCTTTCAGATTCCGTCTATGCCCATGCAGAAAGAGTAGAGAAGGCTGAAAAAGAAAGTGGGGGAACCACGACTTTGCATGCTCCCTTACCCTATACATAGGAATAAGCGAGCGGAGTATTCATTCTTCTAGGGTGGTTCTTTGGACAATCTCCCCTGTTCCGGATAGTACCCACTTGCCTTTTAATAAGTACAGCACCTGGCCCACCGTGGGGAAATTTAAAAACAAAACCGGTTCAGGCTCATACTTGCTTAATAGTGACACAGAAGATCACAGCAAAGCCCACAGCAAAGCGGAGAGTTGAAAAAGGAAACAATCTGGAAGAAGGCAGTGACAAAGCTACTTCTGAATTATTGCTAATGTAGCCATCAGAAGCTGAACTTGATTTAAAGGAGACTTTACACGCAGCATTCTACACAACGTACAAAGTTAAAATAAATCCAGCTGCTTTATAATTTAGGAGGTAGCTGAATTTATTGAGTTAATTATGGTATGCTTAAATAGTGGCTCTGAATGTTGAGCGAACATAGTCACCTGCACCCATCTCCTGTTAATTTACAAAAAGGCCTTAAATAGCCTCTAATTTGCAAAAATATCCCTTTCTGGTTATCTAAAATACCAATTCTTTTCTGAATGGAGAGTGGAAAAGTAATAGAATGCAGTTAATATCACAGAAAAGATTTAAATAAATGTCCTTTCCCCCATATAATGGTGATTGTAGGTAAGCTGTAAAAATGCTCAGGATAAACGTCTTAGTTTGTAACCAGTGCAATTATAGATCTCCCTTGTTGAATCAAGACTTCACTTAGGAAGCCTTTTATGCCATCATTTATCTCACTTCACTTAGCAGGGAAATCATAATGGGAAAATTTAATAACAAAGTATTATTGTTATTTAGCACACTCAATGCATGTGCTTTTTTACAAATTCTAACAGGAGATTATTGCTACAAGAAGAGTACTGTGTAAAGTTTACAAGGGAAATGGCAAAAGAAAGAGGAAGTCTAGATAAGGAAATACAGTTTGCGATAGTTTTTAAAAGTACATTTGCTTTTAGTTAAAATACAGAATTTGCTGCTCTGCTGTAGACCAGAAGATGATTCATATTTTTAATAAAATTGTTCCAGATTAATATGACCGGGAAGTGAGGTGGGGTATAAATCTAATAAAATAAATAAATAAATAAATATCACATTGCAGATTAAAATACATGTATGTATGTTACCATAAATCTGAGCTAATTTCCTGAACTATTAAGGCTTACATAATAAATGGATAATTTTAAAATGTATAAAGGTGGGCATTAAGTTGAATGCACAATTGGATCTGATTAACTGATCAATTTACTCCCTTGCTGCTGTTGGCATTCTCACAGTGAACATCTTTCCACCATAGAAAAAGATACAAATGGAGATGCTCTATGGGTTTGGTGTTACCCTTCTACAACGACTGCATTCAGAGACCTCTTATTGAGAAAATGCTGCCTTACAGATGAGAATAAACAGCTTCATGCTTTCCTATTTGGTCAATACAAACTGACATGGTTTTACATCACAACCATGGAAATACCAGAGGCTTCTACCTTGAAAAGGGTAAGCTTGAAGTTTGGAGAAAGGGGATTTGACAGAAAGATCTTATTTGCGCATTCATTATTCTTTTAAGAGATTAATTGGAGTTTTATGTCTGATGATATCATAAGATAAGGGATATCCTATCAATATACTATATGATAACAAAAGCAATTTGTAAAATTGTGATAGAAAAAAACCCTGTTTTTATGTTTGCATCAAATAAAGTTAAACTGGATGTTTACATCATATTCAAGATATATTGGTCTCCTACAGAATAGACTTGCTTTATTGATTGAATTAAGTATGGAAGTTTGGGCAGCTCACCCCTCCTGGCCTGGGGGTGGGGCTTGGGCAACTCACACCCCCACCCTAGGGGTGGGGCTTGGCAGGGGGGCATTAAGCATTTGATTTTTTCTAAAAGGGGGCGGTGAATCAACAAAGTTTGAGAAACACTGAGTTGGAGCAATTTATGTCTAGGATGTGAGGGGTCTGTAGATATTTTCACAGCCCTCTTTTTGACTCGTGCAGTATACAGGTTCTCAATGGAAGGCAGGTTGATAGCAATTGTTTTTTCTGCAGATCTAATTATTTGCTGAACTCTGTGCCTGTCATGTTTAGTTGCAGAGCCAAACCAGAGAGTTTTAGAGGTGCCCCCAAATACCCAAACATCCCAAAGCAAAACTGATGGGCTCAGCAGCCATCCTACCCCTAGGCCTTGGCGAAAAGCCATGTTTTTGATGACCTCTGGAACTCCATCAGATTGGGAGTTATACAGATCCTGAGGGGAATGCTACTCCAGATGGCAGGCATGACAACTAAGAAGGCACACAGTCTAGATCCTAATAGATGGCATTGCTTCATGAGCCTTCAGAGCCCTTCAATTAAACAAGATGCCTGATCTTATTAGGCAGGCAGAACTATTGAAGATAAGCAGTTCTTCATTTAAGCAGTTCTTATGGGACACCAAGTTTTATGGATGACAACCAGTACCTTGAATTGCATGCAGCAGCCAACTGACAACCTGTGCAGCTCACGTCATGGTATACCCGTTCATCCCTGCCTGTACTGTAGCATTCTGGACCAACTGTGGTTTCCATGTGGCCTTCAAAGGCAGCCTTATGTAGACCATGTTGCAGGTATTCATTCATGAGGGGGACTAAGGCATAAGTGACTTCTTGAAGGGCCTTCCATTCTAGGGATGGGCAAAAACAGTGCACTAAATGGACCTGTGCAAAGGCCTGAACTTTGAGTAAAATGGGTCCAGATAGTTTACTTCCTTCAAGATCCTCTGCAGTCTAATTACTCCACAAGGCATTGCCCAGACACCACAATTGAATCTTCCCTGTCAGAGTCTAGCTCTTAAGTAGATATAAGCAACTTTATCTGCCAAATTATCTCTCCAGTTGTTTATATTATTATTTTACAAGAAAGTATTTGGACATTAACTTTTTTTTGTATATTGCATAGGTGACCCACTTTTCCATTGTTTTGACCACCAAAGACTTCAATCCGGAAAAGTATGCAGCCTTCTCTAGGATTCTCTGTAGGTGTGTATTGCTTGATACATTTTCTACAACTGCATTTTTATTAGCTAAACTTTTTGCACAACGATGTATTCCCAATTAAGAGGTGAAAACATTTCTGAAGGGATAATGACTATCATAATAATTACATATATAATTACTGATTATTTCAATTGAGTAAAAGATTTTCTAAAAGTGCAAAAATAACACATAATAGTATCTTCCTAGCAATTCTCACAGGAAACCATGAAATAAACAAGTTGAAATCTATTTCTTCTCAAATGTAGTTCTATCGTAAGCACATTATTCACAATATATCTAGCAAGATTTGTTTCCCTGCATGATTTAGATATGTTCCAGCTGCATGTAGAACTTCATGTACAGCAGTTCAATCTGGCTATAAATAAATAAAAATAAAATCTTTCCTTTTTTTGGAAAACAGGAAAAAGGGAACTAGAATGTGGATTTTAGACAGTTATGGGGCTAGATGGACTTGAAAGAATATCTCCTGTGTGCTGTTTAAAAAATGATAAAGTAATATAGGAAGATGTTGAAATTAATTGTAAGAAATCCTCTGAACGTTGTTGATTGTGAAATGAGCAAGACAATAAGAGGGGACTTGAACGATGACTAGAGGGAACCAGAGAGAACAAAGGAGGAAAGAGCACTGGTCACATTGTGCGGTTTAGTGAGTCTTGCAAAAAACAACAGCTGATGAATATTTCCATGGGTAAAAAAACACAAATCACTTTATATTTATTCTTTTTGGCCCAGATTATTGAAGCTCAATTATTTTTCAGAATATACCTGAAATATGGGACCCCTGTAAAAATGATGGAGAGTTACATTTCTGTCCTTACAAAGGGGATTTGTCAGAGTGAAGAAAATGGTTCTTTCCTAAGCAAAGATTTTGATATCAGAAAAGCTTATCTTGCAGGCTCAGTCAAAGGTGAGATTTTTTTAAATAAAAAATATCAGTAATATAGTTCAGGTTAAAACTATGTATTCTTGAAAATAAACTCCTTTTCTTTCAATAAAATGTATTTCCAAGTAAGCAGATCCTGAAAGCATGACAACCACTGCTTTCAAAATATTGGTTGTGCTTAGTTGCATCACCAGCTTTTCCTGCAAGGCTGACATCAGCATAAGAGGATTCTTGGGAATCCCAAGAGATTTCAGGGTCTGCTTTGGGTTTCCTCTTTGCTGTCCTGTCCCTCCAGATGGTGAGAAAAATAACAGCCTGCCATAAATTGAATTGGTAGGATGGTTTTTAATAAAAGCATCAAAAGCAAAAAGATGTAAAAGATACGGAATGTTTGTATTCTTTTAAAAAATAAGATAAATACCAGGTTCACATGTTATTAGTTTGGACATTGGAGCTTATAAACCATGGCTTGGCATGTTAGGAAAATCTAATTAATTGTGAGTTAAACAAGCCATGACATAAATGTAATACCAAATTGTAGCTTGATGTAAAGCTGAACAAATCTTGCCTCTTCATAAAAAGTGAATTCAAATAAATTATAATTGTTTGTATAGTTATGTTGTTAATTGTACAGAATTCTATTATATTAAGATTCTGTTTAACTTCTGATTGTCCTAGATATAGTGTTTCAGTTTGGAATGGAAACAGTCATTCTGTATACTGCACTCATGTTAAAGAAAAGAATTGTAGTTTATCATCCAAGAATAGAAGCTATTCTCGAATTTACAAGGTAAAACACATTGATGAAATAAAAGGTATTCCTTCGCTTAATTTCATTTTCCAGTCATTTCATTTGTGATATGAGTTCAACACTTCAACTTGGAGGCTGTAGGCGGCCTGGTTTGGTATCAACATTTAACAGTGGTTTAACAGTCACTATCAGTGCTATCCACCTCACAGAGTTGCTGTTGTGGGGAAAATAGGAGAAATGTTCAATATATCAGAGGAGATGTCTAGAGCTCTGCTGGAAGAAGGGAAAAGCTGAATCTGACCGAACACTATTAGGAGCTTATATTTAGTGGCGATAAAAGCGGCAAAGCGTTCTCACTATGCTGC
>JANHGC010000941.1:88686-99083 GCA_027560395.1 Boaedon fuliginosus
TAGCTGCCTCTCGACAGATTATGTGGAGCCGACAATGTCTGACTGGTGGGGAGGAAGCTCTAAGTGATGCCAGGATTGGGAGACGGCTTAGAAGGGAACAGCAGCGTAGGAGGAATAGAGGCCGAGCTGCAGCTGATCAGTGATTGACTATACCCTGGAGAAGTTAAAAGGGGTATGGTTGGGGCCTGCTTTTCGCAGAGAACAAACTGAAGACTTTGAGATTGCATTGCGATTCGTGTTTGGATTTCTTTGTTCAGGTTTTACTTCTTGCATTTTGTGAGTTGTGTATCATCTCTTCAGTTACGAGTGAGTTATCACCTGGCTTTTTGCCTAGAATATTTGGGAACAGTGCCAGGGGCTACTGGCTTCAGAGATATCCCTTTGTATTTTACAAAAATGGCTTTTTATAGCTATGTGTTTCAAATAAACACTGTTCTTTTAAGAAATGGTCCTGGTCTGTAGTTTTCGGGCGTGGGACAGAACAATGCTTTTACTGAAACCTACTAAAATCTTCTCTTATCAGGATACATTGCTGGATGTATAGATTCAGAAGTTAACAACAGGATAGATCTTTATGATGTATATGTCAATCTGGCTGAAAGTGAAATCACCATTTCACATCAAGCAAAAGGTTTGTAGGCAAATGCCATATACAGATATATAGATGTCTTTGTTTGCATATGGAATATGTTTCTGGGTGGCTCACTACATTATAACATAATGTCAAAAATATCCATTATAATATCTTCCAGAGTCAAAATGATGCTTTACTCCTATTACATCCAAGTTCAAACTGGGCTTGTGACATGTTCCCTGATTGGGGAAGAGAGGTGGGGTATAAATCTAATAAATAAAATAAATAAAATAAAATAAATTCAATCCTTTTCTTTTCTGGCAATTCATTTTCCAGTATTACTTAGAAATTAAAGAAGCTCCATTAGATTGATTACTAAGAGGAATCTTTTCTGAATCAACTCTGGAGCAATTCCAGAGATAAATTATGATTATGATAAAATTGACCCCAGAGCGCTGGGAAAATTCTTAACAGTAATTGAATTTATGAAGTGCCTAAGGCCAAAAGTCCTAATTGGTATTTTTTTCCCCTCTGGAGGTCACCAGAACTGGCTACAGGTAGTTCTCATTTAGCGACAATTGGGACTGGCAATTCAGTCACTAAGTGAAACAATTGCTAAGCGAAGCCATGTATTTATGATCTTACTTCAGTTTTCTTTTGCTTTATAGACCTGTGAAGGTTGTAAATGTGAGGATTGGTCGTAAAGTTAAATTTTCACTCCCCTGTGAACTCTCGCTAAGCAAGGACTACCTGTAGTATCACACTGAGTTGGAAGTGATCTGATTGTGACAAAAGATTGATGGAAATGACCCCGTCAAATTTGTTCCAACTGCTCTGAGGTAAAGACAATATGTAATGCATGGCTTCCTGTATGAATTGGGCTCTGGCCTCCTAAGGCAAGCTCATAATTGTCATGTTGGCCATGAATTTCAACACCAGACTCCATTCGCTCAGGACTATTATTGGAAGGAGTCTTTCACCAGCAGTGAGATCAAGCAGTTAGGCAGAGAACAACTGGACTGCAAGTTGAGTAGTATGCTAGCAGAACTCCTATAGTGTCCCTCATACCCAGCCAAAAATATATATCTAATATCCAGTCAGTGTATCTGATGATCATAAAGATCTCCAAGAGAAACATTGCAAGCCACCTTCTTTGGTATTATAGCTGCTAGGCATTTAAATCCCATAACAAATGTTTTTTGATGAGGAAACATATATTTTCACCCAACCAGGATTTAGTTTATTTGCACCAGTACTATCTTGTACCTAGGTTATGGAGGACCATGATCTTATTACTATATTAGCAGAATGAAACCAATTTGGCATCCAGGACCCTACGGTAAGGCCAAAAGGCAAGAAGAAAAATTCCTGTGTAATGACATTCTATAATGTGTCCCTCTGCCCATTGCTGTTCTAATTCTCCTGTCCTCAAATCCCCAAATGTGTAAGGTGGTGTGGGAAATTTCAATATCCTCTTCTATGGTGTAGTGTTCCAATACTCGGGAAACCATTAACATATTGATGGAATGAACTAAGATGTAAGCTCTTAGTATCAATGCTAATTTCCTGACCCAGACACATGGAAAAAGATAGGAAAAATACTTATTTAAAGAATAAGAATTTGGAAATATTAAAAGTTGTTTTGCTAACAGTAGGATTTTCATTTGTCTAGTTGGATAAAAGTGATGCCACCACACACTGTTGTTTTCCAATTGGTAAAAATGATACTGCTATACAGAAGCCGAAATATGGATCCTGAAAGAGAGCAGAATGGAGGGATTCTATCAGTTCAGCTCTATTGTTAAATTACAAAGAAGCAAAATTTTAGCATTGTCATTGAATGCAATATGAAGAAATCTTGATTTAGATTCAGCCAGTTCCGACAAGTTCTGGAGAACTGGTAGTGATAATTTTGATTGATTCAGAGAACCGACAAATACCATCTCTGAATGGCCAACACTGGCAAATACCACCTCTGATTGGCTGACAGCATAGCCACACCCACCAAGCCATGCTCACAGAACCAGTAGTAAAAAAAATTGAATGCTACCACTGAGCAGCGTGGTCTTTAATGGCAGATAGGTACCTTTTGTATGGCAATGTGGTCTTTTGACCCAAATTCCGTTGTGATTGCAGTTCTGTTTTGGAGTTATATTTGATTTTTCATTTATCTATATAAACAAATGAGTGATGGTGTACTTCTCTTTCTCCTCAGAGGCAATGACAATGGGAAAATTGCATAAAGAACTTGGTCAGCTAATTGTTCAGTCTGCAGAAGATCCAGAGAAGTCAAACAGTCAAGTTATAAAGGTTAAGCTTCTATATTATTTGTCTTTAATATTATTTTCTTGTCTAAACTACTATGTTCCTGGTTTAGAATCAGAGTTATTAGTATTTAAATCAGGTTTAAGATGTTTAAATGACTGACTGAGTTTTGGCGAAACTTTAGGCTATGTGTCTTTCTATGGGAGAGAAGAGACCAGCTTTTATTTTAAGATAAAAACCTGCTGTTTTAAACAAAGCTGGATAACATACCTGGAACTGAAATTGATTTGATTTAAAGCAAGCCATTGTTCCTTGGATCCATACATAATGTAAAACTAAGTTCTTCATACATTAAACTGGAAATCATCACCACCTTAATTTATGTAAATAAATATGTGAGTCAAAAGTTGAGCAGAGCTGATTACCCCTTGATAATCTGAAGTAGGAATGGGTCAGCTGTGGCCTCAAAGTACCGGTAATTGTTTTTCTGATCAGTGAAATATCCTTTGACCATATTTGCCATTTTCGACGCTTTATTTTATTTTAAAATACATGTTTTTGAGATAAGAAGCAAAAAAACCTAGTACGTAAACCTCAAATAAGGTTTAGAAAAAGACAAAGAACACTTAAAATCCTGAAACCTAAGAGAAAAAGTCCAAGTCCTGCCATGTGCATCAGACAGCCTCACTCTTTTTGCATTATTTTCCTGCTTACCATCTTGACCTCTCAGCTTCTCAGATGATTACAGCTAAACACGTACTTACACATACAGGTCTCTGCATTCGATAATTTATTTCATTTTCATTTGTAGCCCCTGGCTTACAATGGCAATTGGGATTGGAATTGCCGTTGATGGCAACATAATTGTAAAGTGTGATATCACAAGATTGTGTCACTTAGCAATAGAAATTATCACAGTCCCAGTTCCATTGTTAAGTGATGACCATGCAGGTCATTAAGTGAAGACCTCGCATGACTACGCCTTCCATCTTCCTGCCAGCCTCCCCATTGACTTTTACTTGTGGGAGACCAGCAGGGAACATCAAAAATTATAATCACATGACTGCAGGGATGCTACAACAGTCAGAACTCCAAGCACTCAACATAAATACCATTTGTGCAGTTACTATTGTAACTTTGAACACTAAATGAAAGGACTACCTTTATGTGACACCTTACACCCCATTTTCATGGTAAAAAAATACTGTGCACTGTATACCATATAGATTTGTAGCCTGTGGCATCTCCAAATAGCACTGAAAAACAACCTCGTCAGAAAGCTGCGTATCCATCCATTAAGCATCTATATAATCTGAATTCATGTATCACTTATAGCTATTATTTGTTTACATATGGTTCTTTTGATAAGCCACAATTGGCAGGGTATGTGCAGTGTTCTAAAAGGCTAATTAAAAAATTATAGTGGTTGTTTGTGCAACATGCCATCTAACACATTTCAAATGCTATGCATAAACCTAGACATTGTGGGTCTGTATGAATCCACTAGATTTGTATATTGACAGGTCAGAACAGTAGCAGTTATATGAAATTACATAAACCTAGCTTAAATATTCCAATAGTATTCCATCTCAGAACAGTATCTATAGGACTTGTCTTACTATTATTTGTATCCTACCTTTATTATTTTTACCAAACTTTTATACTGACCTAACATAGGCTGATACATCTCGGAGTAAGAGGTTTTTAGCCAACTATTTCATGTTTGCTCTCTTTATTCTAAAATGTGTCTGCAGGATGTTTCATTGAAGACAAAGGAAATCTTGACAAATCTAGCTTCGTTCACAGAAGTCATTTATGATGGTGAGAAGCCATCACTCAACTTAGAAGCACTGAAACAAAAGCGATTCCCGCCAGCAACAGAAAATTTCCTTTATCATTTGGCAGCTGCTGAACAAATGCTTAAAATATGATGTTGTAAATAAACCTCAATTGAATACTTAAAAAACAAATCTTCTTTACTATAAGGCTTATGTAAAGAATTCTGCGAAAGATTGCATTTTTTTAAAATATACATTTTTGGAGAGGATAAATAAACAATGATACAGACTTGAAATTGCATCAGTGTGCCATAAAACATTGACTATAGTATATCATTGTCAGTTCTTCTTGCAGAGGCCTGAAGACACAAAGGTTTGAGCTGTGCATTAAAATGAAATAGCAATTGCCAAGCCCAATCAGTACCCTAATCAAAATCAAAAATCAAATTATTAATGATATGAACACTCTTAGAAGGACACAAATAAGCCTTCTTCAATTTGGCACCTCCAAATATTGTCTCTTGGGAACACAACACAACCCTCAAGATTCCTAGTAGACTGCCCCTATTCCAGTCAGTCTTAGCACATCCATAACTTGTAAAGAGGCTGAAAGTTAGAGCTTCAGTTACATCAATTAATACTCTAAACCTAAGAGTCTGTGGAGAGTCTCAGTCATCCAGATCATGGTTGTCTGAAAAGTACTTTTTCAAGAGGACACTGGACTTTTTGGTTTTCCTTTGAAGACATTTCTGAACAGCTGAGGAAGCTTCTTGGATGAGAAGCAAAATATGATCAAAGAAAACCAGAAAGCCCAAAGTTGCCTCTTGAAAAAGCACCTTTGAGTTGTATATGCAATGTAACTTCCCACAAGCCATCTCTGGATGTTTGACAGATTACATCTATTGGCTACAAATATTCAATGTGCCTGGTGGTAGCCATATCTTACATAGGTGGATTTTGGGTTTTTAGAGTAATAGTATACAAGTTTTTGTGATGATGAATCTTAGTTTGGGAGCTGTTTACTTATAAAACAGTCCTATTGAATAGGGCAAATACGTATATTAATATATCCAGTAGCAGCTGTTTTTAGTAAAACAGCTATAAAATCCCAGACCCCACCCCTCAAAGGACCAGGTGATTTAATTCTTTACTCCCTGTTTTCTTAAGCTATTCCTCATAGGTTGTAATATGTCAGCATGTATCTGATATTTTGCAGAATGAATATAGGAGTGGATTTTTTTATTGCTTAACTTTGCCTTTCCCTTCAATAGCCATGGACATTTGGCTATACACATTTTTGTGAGAAGGTTTAGCTTGTTAATTCAAAACTGTAGCTATTATAAAACTAAAAGGTTTGTAAAAAAATAAATAAAATTAAAAAATCCATTAACGGTAGAGCCTATGCAGTAGCCCTTTGCTTTTAAAATTGACATTTATGATTCTTGCTTTCACAAATATATACCCTTGCATGTGATTGTAGACTTTTTTAATTAAACACACTTATTTCTAATATTTTATGAAAACTGTTTAACTATGATCAATGATGTATACTAGCAATATTGAGAATCTTGTTTTTGATTTATGAATTGCATATATGCAATACAGGAGAATGTGCAATTATGATTAAAAAAATCTAAATTAGGATATGAATATGACCAGAGCACCTACTTTCAGGAATGGGCCACCTGCTTTTGTACAAAAATATATGATGATTTAAAAATTTAAAAACCAACTTAATTTAATTTTATGAAACTATTTTTTTCCTTGATAGTATTACCTTCGTTGTCGATGTGTGGATGAAATACAGAATATTTTCCTTATCAATCAGCATTTAAAATCAATACATCCTTGTGTTTATTTTTTTACAGTTAACTATAAGAAACAAAAAAAGTCTGGCAGCTTGATAGCTCTTAGAAAGATGGAGAAGGCTATTGTAATGGAGCCCATAATCCCTACTCTACCCATTCAAACAGGAGAAAAGCAAACAAATTTGATTTCTTTTAAATAAAGATAGATTTATGCATTTAATGATTGACTCCAGTTTCAGGTATACAAGAAAGGGACTTCTTTGTAAGGAATTGTGGTTCTATGTCAGGGGTGTCAAACTTGCATCATCATGGTGTCAATCACATGATGTATCAACTTTTTTGCCCTTCACTAAACTGGGCGTGGGCACAGCCAGCACATGATGCATCCGGCCCGCGGTCTGTGAGTTTCACCGCCCTGTTCTATGTCATAACAAGTAGCAGCACCTAGCTAACATCCATTCATCTTAAATAGGTCCTGGCACTGGGAATTCCCAAGAAAGACAGGGCTGTACCCCAGACTTATAGCAATCCTCGGAAATACGCTACGGACTGTAATAAGGACTAAGTCATCAGTAAATTAAGGGTTAGCACACTAGAAGAGCAAGAATACAGATCAAGGCAGACTTTATATAATTAATTTGATTTTATTTCCTGTCTTTTCTCCAGAAGCCCTAAGCAATATGCGCAATACTTCTTTCTCCAAAAGGAACATTATTTTCCATGGCTGAGAATGGCCTTGAATGTGAGTGTCCCCAGCTCTAGTCCAACATCTCATTTTATTGCATAAGTTCTCCTTCCATTAAAAAAAAAAAAAGCTGTATAGAAGTCAGATTGCAATGCAATTTTGCGTTTCTAGATAAAAGTTCTATTCCTTGAATAATGGCCTTTTTATTATTGGGACATAAGTAGATCACAAAACCAAATCCTTTCTGTACAGAGAAGTTTTAATAAGAACATGATTATTCCACCCACATTCAATTAGCTTCAGTTGATTCAAAATACTTCAGACCAACTTTCACCTTATTACCAGAGTTCCTTTTTTGTGCATAAAAGCCAGGTTCATCATTAGAAGAATGTCACTCCTAGAAAACCTTCCAGGGGCCCCATTATTAAACGCCCCTATAAAAAAAATAGGTTGTTTCTTTCGTGGAAGAGACCAGATCAGGCTCAAGCTCATTATGCTTTATCTGAAAAATAAAGAGAACATTTTCAATTTCTCACAGGATTATTTTTACCACTCGGATTCCCTTCTGTACAAAGACATGAGTTACAGAAATTATAGGATGTTGGAATATTACAATTTACATCAAAAACTCATATTGCTTTCTCTGAATTAGTAAGGCAAAAGAAAATTGAGTAGGCAATCAATAATAAAAATCTTGTCTCCTACATTGAAATACCTCCCAAATCCTCTGAAATCAATAGAAATGTTTAGGAAAATGTGGACATATGCTACATACTGCAGTTATTTTCAAACTCAAAATCATGTAATTTCCATCCTCATTTTTGGAGGAAGTTACATTGGTCCCCTATCTGTTAAATTTCCATCTCTACAGACATTAATCTTTGGAAATTGTGAACATCTCTGTGCAGGTAGTCCTTGATTTACAACAGTTTAGTGGCCCTTTAAAGTTATACTGTCAGGCATTAAAAACAGGGACTTACGACTGATTGTCACATGACTGTTGTAGCATTCCCCACGGTCACATGATCAAAATCCAGCTGCTTGGCAACTGATTCATATTCATGATGGCTGCAATCAGGGTCATGTGATCACCTTTTGTCACCTTTTGACAAGCAAAGTCCATGGGGGAGTCAGATTCACTTAACAACCGCATTACTAATTAACCAACTCTAGCGATTCGCTTACCACCCATGGCAAGGAAGGTCATAAAGTGGGACAAAATTCACTCAAACATGATGTTACTAACTTCACAACTGCAATGATTCACTTAACAACCATACAAGAAAGGTGGTAAAATGGGATGAAGCTCACTTAGCAAAAGTCTCACTTAGCAACAGAAATTTTAGGCTCAATTGTGATCGTAAATCAAGGACTACCTATATTCCAGCTCCAATCCTTACAATTTCTGGGAGTTTCCATGCTTGCATCAGTAAATGTGTGCCCCTTTTTTACTTGTAGACCCATCAAATATAACCCTTCTGGTTTTTACTTGCCAGGTTTATATTTTTTGCTCATTTGCAATGCCATTTACCCCTTTGTTCTACCCAATTATTGACAACAGCAAAGAAAATGAAGCATGCGGATTACCTCTCTTAACTGTGGAGTCCAACTCAGTGAAACGGGCAGTATTAACCAACAGAAAAAATATACCAGAGACCCTCTCAAAAATATTGACCTTTGTGGGAAAACTCTTCTGCTGTAAAAGATTGTAAAGGCATGTTATTACACAGCATGGCACTGATAAACCTTCAAGATGTTTGGAATTACTGACTTAACAGTGCAGAGAGAAATTTTTCCAGCTACTCCCCCAAAACCAGAAAACTATTGATAACCTAGACACTTAGATGGATAAAAGGAAACGTTCCACAGCTAGATTTACCCTTAATTATTCTTGTCTATGGAGATTCTCAGTCATCCAGGTCATGGTTGTCCCAAAGGTGCTTTTTTTCAAGAGGCAACTGGACTTTCTGGTTTTTCTTTGAAGACGTTTCGCTTCTCATCCGAGAAATTTCTTCAGCTCTGACTGGATGGTGTGGAATGGAAGGATTTATACTTCTTGCAATTTGGTCATTAAAGCCACCTGGAGATTTATCTGGGTCATCTGGGTCACCTGAATGGTGCAAATTGATGTGGAGCCTTCTTGGAACTGTTGAAAGGACTGTGTTGTAGATTGAAGATAGATGATGTCATATTCCTCCCCCTCTGTTAAGAGAGGGCTGTTCCATTTTGACATAGATGGCCTCATTAACTACTCTTTCAAACCAGCGATCCTCTCTGTTCAAACTATGGACTTTGTTCAAAAGAGCGGCCTGCATCTTTTAAAGGCAGATGGACTGCTGAATCTAGTCCTGATGTGTTTGTTCTCCTATATTGTGCCATGTGTTTATGAAGTGGTTGTTTTGTTTCTCCAATGTACAGAGCTGCACATGGCTCACTGCATTGTATTGCATATACCTGTGTTGGCGAACCTATGGCACGCGTGCCAGAAGTGGCATGTCAAACCATGCTTCCTTGGCGGTCTCTCATACCTTTGCTGGAAGCACAGCTGATCATCAGATCATTTGATCAGCTGTGTTTTGGTTCGCACAGAGTGGAGGTGGTGTTGCGCGTGCATGCACAGGGGGTGGGGAACAGTGGGGGGTGTTGCACATGCATGCACAGGGGGACGTGGGAGTGCGTCACCGCCTCCATGCGCATGCGCGCACATCCCCCCCATCCACACGCGACTCCAGAGCCGAAACACAGCTGATCCAATGATCAGCTGTGCTTCCAAACAAGGACGGGAGAGCGCGCAGGGGGGTGCACAACTTCTGAAGGCAAGCTGTTCCACTGGTTAATTGAAACCAGTAGAAATAAATCCATCCTGCAGCTTTGTTAAGTTTGCAACTCCCAGTTGTCTTTTGAAAAAGCACCTTTGGGAAAATCATTACCTGGATGGCTGAGAATCTCCAAAGACACACAGCTACTAACCAAGAATGATAGGATGTATGCTCCCACATAATTGAGGACTAGATGCATGTTCAACCCCAAATTATGTATGCGCAAATTCATTTTAATGCTTTGTAACTGTTTTCTTGTAATTTAGAGTGGAAAGTAACCTAGTATGATCTTCACCTAGGCTTTGGGAGAGGGAGACCCAGTGGTGGGATTCAGCTGGTTTGCAAGAACCAATACCTATTTTTTTGTTGAGTTTGGTGAACTGGTTCTGAAATGGCTAGACTAGCGTGCATTCAAGTGCCTCCAATCCCTTGCTTTCTTTAAAGTTTACTTGATGCAGAATGAGAAGA
>JANHGC010000941.1:122681-138172 GCA_027560395.1 Boaedon fuliginosus
AGTCTCTGGTCATTCGGGTTTTATATATATATATATAAAGTAAATCACACACACACACACACACACACACACACATATATGAAAATAAAATTTAGCTAGAAACTTTCAGCTTCCTGAAAATTATTTCCTAATTTAATGCTAACAAAATAACTGGATAGACTAATTAAACCTCATAGCATTATCAAGAGGCTGTAAAGCCTTTCGCATCTCAGATTGGATATTTGTAGGGCTATCTTCTGTTTCTTACTGTTTCTGCTTTCCTATAAAATTGGACAGGTTTGGCATATTCTGAATATTCTGAATCTCTGAATAGAGTTGTGATGCAGTACAACTGAGAACTGGAACAGCTTCAAAATAAGGGCAATTTATTTAGAAACTGGAAACTAAGTTTTAGTAGAGTTGTTCCACAAGGTGCTCACTCTATTTCAACCCACCAATGCCTCACAAATCAGTATAAAGCTGATCTTAAATTAGCCTCATTTTTGTTCACTTCAGAATCTTGGGAACAGGTAGTACGCACTATAGCCAATCAGTTCTGTCTCTGACTAACTAATAAGAGATTTGTAAAACAGCAATGAAATAATTCTATCCTCCATCTCAGAAAAAAGAGTAACTTTACTAACTTTACTTTGACCTTAGATCATACTTATAAATTTGAAATGTGCAGCAGTTCTTATCCTTCAATCTTTAGGGATCCGAGTGTGCAGAACTGATTAGATTTATTCTTATTTAAAACTATTTAAAGCTATTTTTGAAATGACACTGACAAATTGACAGATGTTGTCTGAAAATGTTGTAAATTCTGTGTTTAGCTGTGCTTTCTGAAATATAGGTTTGAAGCATAAAAGAAAACCTATATTTATAGTTACAGTCACCACAGTATGCTCTTGCATAACTCTGTTTTTTTTTAAAGAATATGCCTATAATAGAGAAAAGACATCACAGGATAAAGCAAGAGGAACTGAACTTTGTATTTAAGTAAAAGAATTCTAAATTAATGGAAATATGTTTTTGCCAGGATAGAATCATCGTCTCTTGATTTCTTATGTATTTCTGAAATTATTTCCTGAAACTAAATGTCTAACACTATTTACTGCTTGGAACAAAATAGTCATAATACTGTACTGAGAATTCAAAAGAGCAAATTACTTGTCTTCTTTTACCAGCATGTAAGGCAATGAGTTGCTGTCTGCAACTCATTTTGCCAATATTTTCTGCAGCAACCTTTACTTGTTGGGCATACCATTTCTTGATGTCCTAAGAAAGTATGTAATGCCTCCTAATCTAAAGCTTTTGGTTATCAGACAGTTTGCTTCTATTGCTTCTATTCTCCACCTTTAGTGTTTTTGAAGTAAGTTTGATAGGCCACAAAAATCAAGATATAATGAAAGGGGGGATCTGATAATTCTTAGCAGCATCACCTATTTTACAATTAAAATTAGAATTAAAATTTAGGCCACTCAATTCAACCCCCTTCTTAATGTAAGTATTCGAATTAAAAGCTACTATACAGATGGCTGTCTGCCATCTGTTTGATCATGGCCACTTAATGGAAGCCCACCAATTCTGGTTGTTTAGTCCCACTATCAAATTACTTTTATTACTAGGAATTGTTTCCTAAGATTCAATTAGAATGTGGTTAACTTCTGTGTGACATCATTTTAGGTACTTGAAAAGTCTTCTCATTACAAGATAGGTCAATTTCTTTTCATGAAATGTATCTCTGAATCTGTTCTAGTTTATCCTATGCTGAGAACTAGACAAATTACTCGAAGTTGGAGGCAGACCAAAAGAAGTTTTATTTTACAGATACAGTTACTCAGTCAGGTAATGATTCTCTTTAGTTGGCATTTGTTTTTTGTTTTCTAGGTGAGAAACTTTTCATTTATTAAATGTTATTCTGTTACTTTCAACCAATTTCTGTAAGCTGTTTAGGTTATATTTTATTTCTCTTTTCTGGATATTAGCTATCTTATGTAATTTTGGGTCAAATTCGAAAAACATTCTGTCAATTAAGTAGATGATCCAAATTTGTTTATGCTGTTTCATTTTGAAAGTTTACATTTCTTTGATTCTGCTATATTCTTATACTTTTGAAGAAATTCAATGAAATTGGAGAATATATGATTTAGTGTGATTTATTCAACAAACAGTTAATATTTTATATGAACCTAGGTGATAGATATAAAGAATTATTTACTTGTTAGTATTTCATTTCCTAATCTTGATTAGAGATCCTAGCATTCATGGAAAGCTGGGATAAAACTGACATTTGATTGAGGTTGTGGTAAATGTGCCATATTATATCCAAACTGATGAATATTATGACCTTAATAATAGCAAATAGTTCTGCATGTGATACAGTACAAGTAGATTGATAGCCAAGTTTATTCTTTCTTTACCTTATTAAAAAAACCACCTAAAACATTAGTCAGTTAATGACTATAGCAGAAGGAATTGTAATATAGAATGTAAGGATGAATTAATGAAAGAAAGAGATGTAATAGATTTGAATGAAGATGAATTGGTTTTGTGAAATGTTGGTGTATGGAAGTGAAGATTTAGGTTAAAAAAGGAACTAGAATGTATATTGTTTCTGGCTGATATGAAAATTGGAATGAATACATTGGTGTTCCATGTTAAGTTGTGTTCCAATGAGTGATGATAATAAAAGAACTATTGATATGTTTTGGGAAAACATGTGCAAAATTCTATTAGAATTATTATTCTATTATTCTATTAGAAAAAAATTTATTAGTTTAAAAACACACATTAAAAACATACAAACATACAAACCATACAAATTCTATATTACATCTTGTTTATCGTGTTACATGTGACTCCTTTTTTTCTTCCGTTCGGATTTTCGTCCGACATTCTTGCTTCGTTTATTTTGTCTTCTTATCCATCCATTTATATACCATGTCCCAGCTTTCATAGTATCTTGATTCCCCCATATCTTTTAATCGTAAAGTCAATCTATCGAGTTCTGCGCAGTCCAATATTTTTCTCCTAATTTGTTGATTTGTTGGCAAATTCTTATTTTTCCATTCTTGTGCAAACGCAATCCTGGCGGCTGTCATTATATGCATTATTATGTATGTTACTTGCCAGAAAGTTATTTATATATGGAAAGCATAACACAAGGGCAGGTTGACAGGCTCAGTCAGCGATCACAGCTAAGGGTTTGCCCGTGACCACGCAGCAGCCCACCGCTGCCAGTATTACTATTATTATATCTATATATATATAACACAGGTGTGGGTTTGTATGTGCTCTATACAAAGCCACACCCCTGCACCAGTCTTGCCCAAATTTCACACATACCTTCCTTAGGGTTGCAAAATCAGCACGGGGGATGTCATAGGCTTCTTTGTTCCCTTTCCCCCCGTCAAGGCAGGTTTTAAAACTCCACTTTTTTTCAAACGGATCTTAGCTGAGGTGGGGCGGGAGGAGCACTCTGCAAGGCTCCAATTCAGCCCCAAAGGGGCTTCAGCTGCTTGCACCATTCCGGCAAATATACTTTCTTTCAAAAAATAAAAATAAAAAATAACCCGAGCAAGCCCAGATCATCAGCTAGTACACAATAATGTGAAATCATAACCTAACCCTAATCTCTGCCTCCATTTCTGCCTATCAGTATCATTCTAGAGATGTAATGCATAGCAAATCGTCATGTTTTCTTTTTTTTTTTCAATCCAAACAGTCAAGTTCAGCTTGTGTGCAGTTAATAATTCCAGCAGCATATCATAACACAGGTATAGCCAAGTATTGAAGGCTTTGATGGTGTTTCTACTGTTCAATTTTCTCACTGTTTCTATCTATTTTTTACTAATTACTTGCCCATGCTTTATGATATTTAACTAAAATTCCCTGATCTTTGTAGGTTTTAATCCTGATGAGTCCTGATTGTTTAACCATTCAGCATTTCAATTCTATTACTATTCACAATTTTACTTTGATGTATTGCTACTGTGGCTGTAGCAATAAATACACTGCTTCTGTAGTAGTAGCTACTAGGCCAAATTTAATTGCTATATATGTCCTAAAAATTCTTAAATCATTTGTTAATGAATGGATTTCCCCCCTGAATTTCCATAAAGCTTCAATTTTTCTGTCTTTCTTCAATTTTCCTGCTGTTAGCCATTATCTGCTTTGCCTGCTAGTTTTTTTGTGAACTGACCATGTAATGTTTTGCTTTGCCCTGTTGTATTCTTCATCTGCTCTTTTCTTATAGATCATTTTGGTCTCTTTGGCATGGTATACTAGTTTCAATTGCATCTTCTTCACTGCCCTTCAAATATTTTTCCAATGTCCTTTTTTCTTCTTTAACTATCTAGTGTACTTGCAACTTTCCATGACCACTTATGCTCTTTGGTAAATAGAATCTGTCAGTGTCATTGCGTGGATATAGAGCATGATTCATCGTTATTATTATTCTGGTGCTCCTGTAAAGGGTTTCTAGATCAATTTGAGTCCAGTGCACTATTCTAACCGTATATCGAATGGTAGTATGTTGTTCAACTGCTTGGCAATGAGTGAATGGAAACCAGTCCAATGTTTCAACCAAAAACCAGGCAGTTCATCTTCACCTTCTACTGCAATCTTCCTTGCCCTTTTTCCCCACAATTTCTGCTGTTATTGGCTTCTTCTTTTTCCTTCACTTCCTTTATCCAAGTTGCATATTTAAAGTATTTATTTGGGTTGGCTCATATCTGTGCCCTGAACTGCACTGTTTCTTCACTATTGGGTGTTGGATGGTTCATTGCAGTCTTTCCACTAATGGATTGATAGAAACCTTTCTGATTCAATTGAAATTGGAGATTCTGCCTATAGAGTGCAATTTGATCTTCCTATTTTCTGACTTTGGCTATAGATGTTATTTGATGCTTTATTATTTCCAGTGTTTTCTTAATCTCCCTTGTTTCCATGTGATATTTCTTGATCGGGTTTTCTTTGATCTTCTTGGTCTTTTCTTTGTTCTGTTTTCTTGCTGTTTTCTTTGTTCTGTTCTAGCCTGCTTGCATCTGATCTTAGCCTGCTGTTCTTATTTTCCAGACCAATTTTCCATTTTAATTCCATTTCCTTTTAACACTTGTGTTACTGTAGCTGTTTCTTTGAATCAAGCTTCAATGTAGTTTCCTTGATCCGTGTGGTTTTTTTGATAAAATACAGGAATTTTATTATACCCTTCTCCGGTGCAATATGAAATGATACCTTTGTCATTATTAAAATGATTGTCAGTTTCCAACACAATTATATCACAATTGCTTGATATAGTTGCAGGCTTGCTTTCATTGGACCTCTGAGGTGACTTTCACAAATTTGGTGACTAGGTATTTATTCCCAAAGTACTTCACTCATACCTTCCAGGCACATGTGCACAAATACACATATGCACACATGAACACAAGGAAGCGACCTACTAACTAAGTCTTGGGAGAGAGACCCAAATATAAAATGTTAAATTTGAAACCCTATCAAGTTTTTTAAAACAAGACGTGTTGCCCTCTTAATGTGGCTAGGTGGCAGCACACTCTTTCAATAAAGACAGTGGTTTACAGGCTGCTTGCCAGATGTTGTGCAGGAGGCCAGTACACTCCCAACCCACTGTTACGACACATCATGGAATGCTGAGACAATATGTCAGTTTGTAGGACTGTAACCTCAACATAGCCTTCACAAATAATTGAAGACAGGCAGACTGTTAAGTTATTCTAAGGGAGGAGGGCACTAAAATGTATAATGAGATACAATTGTGAACTGTATGTTACGGAAAGGGGGGGGGGCACTTTTCCCTAAAAACTGTCCTGAATATAATTTGGATCAATTTTGTGTGAACCACAACTGCCAGACATAATTACATTTCACTGATGTCATTTGTTTAAAATTTTGGGTACATTACTAGCAGTAATAAATCCTCAGAGGCAATCATTTGGCTTCAAATAGCATTTATTAGGATTAAGTTTGGAAAATAGTTGCTTGCGTCTATATAAATGTTGTCCAATCGGTCAGTTAAAAGGGCATTTGTATCTTTTTTTTTTTTTTACATTTTTCCAACCACCACAAGCTCATGGAAGTTGGGATCCTAAAGGGTGTTTTAATAGCTACTGAATTGCTCGAATCCAACAAGCATCCTTTTCTGCAGAAGCCATTTCGGGAGCCCGAGCTGATATCAACAATGGGGCCATTGACTCCCATAAAGGGTAGGGTGGTATGTAAGAATGCCTCCTGTGGATAATATTTTAAAATTGTATTTGTCGTCTGAGAAAACGCAGTTTGAAAATTGGGGTGTTTTTTTTTTACAACCCTCCCTTCTCTTGTAGAGACAGGAGACAGTCTGTTGCTGCAGTACTCACAGCTGCAGACCTGCAAGAGCCCACTCAGCCGATGAGTCATCAGCTGCAACAGCTCATAACGTAGACCTTCGTTTTATCCGTCCTCCTTTTTCATTACAGGGAGTCCAAATTTCAGCATTTATACCGAAAAATGTACTAACGCTTCCTTTGTTGTCTTCTGAAAGATGACCAGTATCACCACTGTTGATAGCTTGGGGTTACAAAAAGTCATTTTTAAGCCCCCCCCCCCCAAAAAAAAGAAAAAGTATAACACCCCTTCTTTCTTGAACGATCCTGCAGCAAAGGTTTACTGGAGATTCCCCCCCACCCATTGTCTCTTTATGCCTTCAGAATTCGAATGTTCCGTTTTTCCTCAAGGCCTGCTCCAATGAGATTCATCTGACAATCACTTAGTTTTTCTTTCAAATAAAATTCTTTTTAATTAAACATGCAGATAGGGGGTTTTAACTGCCCTTGCATAGAGTAAATAAAGGTTGATAAACTAAAGCCAACGATTAAAGGTTCAACTCTTATTCAAACAGATTGAATGTACGTCATAACAGAAATGATTTGTTTGTGCTCAGAGTATAACTCTATCAGGGTGCATAAGTAATTGTTATAACGTTTATTAGTTGACTGGAACCTCAAGTCGTTCCTATCTGCTGAGCAACATCTGCCAGTAACCTCAGGCTACATGGCTGGCAGCCTTCTTAGGTACAGTCCAAACATGAAACATGACCAGATGAGCTAATTCTACTTTATTGTAAGGCTACATTAACATAATCTTACAAGACTCCTGCTGTTTTTCCATCTGATAAATTAGAGAGTTTCTTTCTCTGTCTGTTACGCAGCTGTGGGCTATCCTGCCTGTTATCTGATCATTTCCTAGGCAGCATCTTTTCTCCCTCCCTTGTCTCCCAAGGTCATTCTCACATACCATTACAGTGGCAAATAATAAAAGATACACTATTGAACTAGTACCTCAACAACACCTCTAAGGCCACAAATTCCTTATCCCGCTTAATCCATTTATTATCATTCCCTGCACTTTGCCTCCTTAGTTGTTTTTTCCATATATTTGGTAATTCCTTCGGGAAACAAAGGTATGAATGTTCATATAATACACTAACATTTTTAAAAGGAAAGCCTATCGGTACCTTCTCTGCTACAGTTCTTGTACTTCCTGACATAGTCCCTAATATACATGTAAGAGGTATCCAACACATTTAGCCGTGTATCAGTTCTTTTAAAGTTGCTTAAAGATGATAATGCAAAGCATGTAATTCATAAGTCATTCTATAACTATGCCTAGAATTCCAATGTTTTAAGCCTTCTTTTTAAGAATGCTGTCAGTCTCACGACATGCCGTTCAGTACTCAATAGCTGCAGGACAAGAAAAACAATCATCAGATATGATATTTTACAGATACAATGATTGGGAGAGCTGCAAATAATGCTGATTATACACAAGTCATATTGTCAGTCATGGAAAAACAGCTTGTTTCTGAGTTTAAAAATGGAAATGACCATTTAATGAATTTTGTAAAGACAGCAGAAAAGTATTACAAAATATCCCATTGATATTTTAAAAAATACATAAAACTTAATGAGGTTCTTCCATTTATGGTTTCTTTCTAAATCAGATTAGCTAGTCCCATTTTTATGCGTTTAATGGTTCCAACTTTCTCCCAGAAGGCAATATACATAGTCTGTTGAAGTCAGCATTAAGTAAGAGACAGTGCTTGGCCCTGGGTCTCCTGGTGTGCCTCCATGGCTGGATCACCATTCCTTAGCCACTGTGGTACAGAGAGTATGTTATGTGGTATGTAGCTTTTTGCACTCTATCACTTCTGTAGATTTCAAACATAAGATCTCATCTGTGTAGTGGTTTGAGGTGCTGAACGTTCCAGGCCAAAACATCTTGGAGGCCCTGCAAGGATAGGATTGGAAGGATGGATTCATATGTTGAGTTACACAATTCTTCCCTACCTTGGCATCTCAGAATATCCTAGTAGCATGGAGAATGCTGTGGTAAGCCATAAAGCGAGAAGGGGATATTGATTCAGACAGTGTATGAATTAAAAACACCAATGCTGACTAATGAATACTGAAACAAGAATACTGAATCTCATCAAGAAAAAAACCATGTGTGTGTGTTTTCCAAATGCCTACTTAATAAACAATATGGCTCCTTACATTGGCACAAGTGTATAAAAAAATAAAGATGCAACCATAGAACGAAACTAAAAAATGTCAAGATATTGTCTGAAATGTATCTTTATTCCTGTTTTTTTTTCCTGAAAGACTTGGATGCATCAAAATAAATAACTACAGCCCTTGAAACAGTTCTTTTGTTGGAATTATTTACCCATTATTTCCAAAGCTGGTCAAACTATCAGCCTAGTAACAAGAATACACTGGAGAAGTCAGTACTGGCCTGCATCATACCTCATGCCAAGCCCATGTATATAGATTGTTTTCTATATGCAGTACCATGCCAACCTAGCCATTTTGGTTTTGTAAACCATGTTTAATGTCTTCTGAAAATTCAATTGTAATAACCATAGGTGGGTAGATTTATTTTGGTGTATCTTGCTTAATAGTATCATATTAAACCTGTTATGTACTGGCAGTGGTAGGATTCAAATTTTTTTTACTACTGGTTCTGTGGGCGTGGCTTGGTGGACATGACTGTGTGGTCATGTGACTGGGTTGGCCACCATACTCCCTGTGCCCCATTTTAGCCTAGAAAGCCACCCTGAGGCCTCCTGGCAGCTAAATAGGGGTATGGGGGGATGGCACTGCAACCCCCATGCCCTGTTTTTGGCCTATAAAACTTCCCTGAAGTATCCTGGCGGTCAAATAGGGGTGCGTGGAGAATCCTGGAAGTGGCGGGGAGGGGGAGCAATTGGTGGTATTTGTCAGTTCTCTGAACCAATCAAAATTATCGCTATCGGTTCTCCCAAACTGTCAGAACTGGCTGAATACCACCTCTGGGTACTGGTAAATGCTATAAAAATCTGGATGACCATTAGATGATAGAAAAGAGATTGAGACATCTCTGAAAGTCTATATATTATGGTCATCTGGATTTTTGTAACCCTGAACAGGTAGCATACAATAGCTAACAGAAACTTTACTTTTCATCCCAAAATTCTAAAGTTGCTTTGGAATTCTAAATGAGATACCCAAAGGTACTAGGATGGAGAGAAGTCAACAAGTTGGAATTTCATGTACAGTAGTTAAACTGAACTTCAATAAATTTAGAAATCAGCCAATCTCATCAGAGATAAAATATTGACTTTTGAGTATATTCTTTAATGAATTAAACTTGCATCTTTGCCTATTCCTGGAGGTGTAACTCTCTGGAAAGGAACTGG
This sequence comes from Boaedon fuliginosus, assembly GCA_027560395.1. Classification (NCBI taxonomy): domain Eukaryota; kingdom Metazoa; phylum Chordata; class Lepidosauria; order Squamata; family Lamprophiidae; genus Boaedon; species Boaedon fuliginosus. Next base: position 132,400 of record JANHGC010000941.1, read on the forward strand.
TACTATTGGTGACCAAGAATCAGTTTTTTTCAGCGAAAGCTGATACACCAGCCAAAATCCTATTAAGGTTATGCTGAATATTTAACTTTTCACCATCTCATTGAATTTAATGGAAATGAAGTGCTTTTGATTCTTTTTCTTCCAAACAGAAAATAATTTTGGTGAATTCTCGTGGAGCATGGCGGATTCTCACACTGATTTATTTTCAAAGTAAAGACCCTGTCATTATATGATTATCTACTAAAATATGAAGCTTCTTACACTTCCATTTAATTCAACTAAAAAGCTAATAAAACTGCTTTGGTGGGGGGGATCTTTTTCAAATGAGAAAATATGAATTGTCAGGTAGGTAGGTTCCAGAATAATTCAGCAGTGTAAAAGAAAAAAGAACAAACACAAAATACTCTCAACAGTCTTTCAGCAAAATCAAGTTAAAAATGAATATTAAAGGATACCCTGTAGTGTTCTGAGAATGAGACAGAAAAACAGAACCCAATTCTTTAATGAATAATACATTATTGGCAAGTTCTAGTAACAAAGGAGTCAAGGAACACAGTGGGAGGCAATAGATCTAAGATTAAATATCAAGAAAACCAAACTAATTTTCAGTTCAGCAACCAGCCTTCAAAATGACAAGATACATAGCTAACTGCCTTTTAGGAGCAGCTAAGAATAATCAAGGAGCCAGAGGTAAAGAAATAGGCCACAACTAGCACTTGGTAGATAAGTAGTGAAGGCCCTGGAAAATATGCTGAAGCATATCTATGCCCACAAAGATTAGAATCCTGCAGGCATTGGTTTTCCTTATATTGTTTCTGTTTTGCTTTTCGAAAGTCTTTAACCCTTTCTTTAACCACCTGCAGGAGTTTATATCTAATTCTTGGTTTCTTGACTACCCAAACAAATTTAGAGACTTCCTTTTGACATTGCTTAAATAGTATGCCAGTCATCAGTAAAAGTAATGTCTGAAATTAACATAAGATTCTAGATAAGATGTTCATCTTGGCCAGGGAAGTTCTTCCCTTCATTGACAGTTGCAATTTTTTTCAGCTCAGCATATCCTTTTTAAATTTCATTCCATACCTCAATATAGTTATTCTGACATACAGTAGTATACAGCTCATATAGTCCTCATGTGAGGGCCCAGATTGGTTGGGGGCAATAGGCTGACTCTGTAATTGCTTGGAGTGTTGTAAAGCTCTGATAAGCAGTATATAATATCTGAGTGCTATTGCTATCTCTGTTGTAAGCCTCCCAGAGTCCTTTGGGAATTGGGTGGTATAAAAATGTAACAAATCAATAATAAATAATAAATATTAGTCGAAATCATATCCCAATATTTAATCTTTTTCTCAATTCTGAATCCAGAGTTATTCAGATCCAGACGTCTTCATCTTGTGCAGTCATATTTTAATCAACATCTTTATTGTCTGTATATTAATCTCAAAGCTGATAATGCACTTTTTCAGATTTTTCATTAGAAATTCAATCCCTTCTACAGGGTCCTGTAAGATCAAAACCCAATTGTCTTCAAAAGCTCTCAATTTAAAGGTCTCAATTTTTTTATTTTTAACTCCATTATCTTCTTGTTTAAACATTTCTATTGAAAATTTCAAGAACTAAGATAAACAACGAAGAAGGCAAGGAGACAGTCCTCTCTTGTTCCTTTCTGAATATCATATGGTTTAATCAAAGCATCATTAACCTAAATTAGTATTTCCCAGCCATTTTATAAAAAGGGCCATCATATAGACATAAATGCCCATTTGATGCATTTCACAGGCATGTAAAATAAGTTTATTTCTAATTCCAATTTATCAAGGACTTGTATGCTATCCAACTTATTTGTTCAAAAATGAGGGCTACTTTTCTCTTTAAATTCCTAAGCAATCCTTGAGGATGTGCAACTGGAAACCTCCTCAAGTCTTTTATAGTCCAATTTGAATGTCTGCTGTCTCCTGCCACATTCCAGTAGACTGTAACTAAATGCAGCCTCAAGACTTGGACAAAAGCCAGTCCTTTCTCTCTCTTTCCCACCCCTCTTCTGTTTTATTTAAAATTTTTGCCAAATGAAGTAAAATGATTTCATGATTTAGAATATTTTGTTTATACTTCTTTAGGGTAGAACAGTCTGGAAAGGAAGCCCATAAATGCAAACCTATAAAGTACTTCCTGGGAGGCACTATATGCTAGAAATTCAAATAGATAAATGGAAAGTCTAAGAAATTATTGCTGAGAAGCATTGATTGTATACAGCCTTCACTAGGTTAGTACAGTACTACTTAATGCTTTTTGGTGGGGGTGTGTAAATTTTTTTGGGATTACAGCTCTCATAATCCCATAGCATTGGTCATGTTGACCAAGTCTAATGAGAATTGCAGCTCAATAAATATCAATGGCATAAATTGCCACCTGGATTCCCTTTTTTTTTAGCTCAAATGATTGTGCAGAATGCAGATCACATTGCTGTTATTTTAATTCAATTAATGACATGTTTGCCACAAAGATTAGCACAGACTTCATCATTTGATGTAGGCATGCCACTAGATGGCACTTTGGTACAACTCAAGGTCTAGCATGGATACTGTCTTGGTCAATTAAATGGACTTTGAGCACAACTGTGGTTGAATTGAGACTGTTAACCTTTCCAAGAATTAAAAGAATTAAAAGAAGTTCTTGATATGCTTGATTCCAAACTGTAAGCATTGGAGTCATATTTGTCTTGAGATTTCATAATAGTTTAAGTAAATGGATGTAACTACAAGAAAAGAAGGCACCGATTAGCAAGAGGACACAACTAGAGTTGATTCATATATTGCAGCAGCTTCCACTTATGTTAAAAGCCATTGCAAATTGTTTCCATGTGATCTTTGTAATAATTTAAAACTGCTTTCAATGTAATTCACCCTAATTGGTTGGCAGACTCCATGCTTATGCCAGAATTATTGAAAATGTATGTGAAATCCTCTTCCTAAATGACCACTGATAAACTGCAGGCAATCCAATAGGACTAGGACAGCTTGCTACAGCCAACTCACCATGGCCAACTCACTGCAGGACAAGAGTTACTCTACTCCCAGTGGAACAAGAGTTACACTAATATCAAAGAAATTAAAGAAAGCATTAAAGAAAGGATGTCAAAGGAGGGACAAATAAAATGTGAATGTCAAAAAGTAAAATATTTTTTAAATTATTTTAAACAATTGAATTGTTGAATTGTCCCTGGCCAAATTGTCCCATGGCGAGTAGGCCGTGACAAATTGGCTATGGTGAGTTGGCCACATGGAGTTGGCCATGGTGAATTGTCCCATTCTGGATTCAACAGTAGGAATAATTGCATAGGCCACTGTTCAGTTTCAGTTTATACTTCAAACTGATATACAATATAACCTATAAAACCAGAAATTGGTTTCTAAGTTACTAATGAATGCAGAATTTTTTTCCTGAAGCGACTCAGATGGCATTACCTCTTTATTTTACTGAAATCAGGACTTGTCTTAAAAATAAGCCATCAGAACTTCTCCATCCTCTGAAAATAGAGGTAGCTTCAGATGGTTTAGCAAAAGACAGGACTTCATTTTATTCACCATGGCACTCTATGGTAAGTTTGTTTGCACTCCGTATGGGCAGATAATCTTCAGATGTTATAAAAATGTGAAAACAAAACAAAAAAGAGTTGTTACATATTTAAGAATGGGTCCTGTACCAAACGGGCACCATGGGCATAGTCTGGCCCCATTCCCTCTCCAAATTTAGTTATTTTTCCATTTCATTAAAAAAAAACAACCCAAAAATCCTATAGATGGAATGGTAGCAAAACATAGCAATCACTCCTACCGGTAGGTCTCGTCTTGATTTTCTAGATTGCTCTGGTTCCCATTTAGCCCTCCAAGAAGTTTTAAAATAACAATAGAAGTATCTGTGCCTGATATTTATCTATCCATGAAAACAAAGCAACAAAGGTGCAATGATAGTATTTGGGGCAGGATGGAGAAATTTTAGTACATTGATTTTGTTTATTAGCTAAACTCATTATAGCAGCCATTAGCCAAATGCACACAACCCAGTAGGAAATGTCAGCTTAACTACTAAAAAACAGGTGGTTTGAGGGTTTCAAGCAAAATCAGGATTTCTTCAGAGATTACAAATGAAAAGAGCTTTACCCATAGTCTCCCAAAAGATGTTTCTTTAACCCATATTTTTGCTATTCTGCCTCAGTACTGTCGGGCATAAAGAATCAGGAGCTTATGTTAAAATTTATTGCTCAAGCTTGTACACAATAATCTTGTCAACTGATGGTCAGCACTAAATTGGCACTAGATAAAAATCAATGGATTTCAAGCGGGGGCTAGACTTGGAATGCTTGTGAACAAGATACTAGGCTGAGTTCTCTCTTGACGCCGCCTTCAGGCTCTGCCCTTTCTTTTAGAAATAGCTTCTCAAAGCATTATTCCATGCACCTGGTTAAATGGGCTACTATCCTAAATCTTTATGTCATAGATCCCTTATTTTTTAGGTAGAGTGGGCACATTCCAAATTTTGAAAACCTGTGATTGTTAACTGACAGTTAAGAGTTTGTTTTGTTAGTCCAGTTTTCTGGGATTACCAGATACTGTATACTGTGAACCATGAGTCAGTTGACTAAAATATGGTTGAGTAGCCTGTGGTTTATTGTTTTGTGCAAACTCATCCATTAGATAATTAGGTTACTCTAGGTCAACTGCTATTTTTCAACCCAAACAATCTCATACCTATCGTTGTTTTATGGAAGGAGGCTTATCTTGAATTCCTAGAGGAGATGTGTGACATACATCCAATACAAACAATTAAACATTCTGATGTGTATTATGAGTTGGAAATCATATTAGGCCTAATAATGGCTGTGTTGTGAAATCATATATTTTTGTTTCATGCTGCATAGTAGAATATTCCCAATAACAGCTCCATGTCTTACCAATTCAGTCCATTATCAAAATACTACTTCTAAGGACCGTATTTCCTCGAGTATAAGCCAAGTTTTTCAGCACCCAAAATATGCTGAAAAAGTCACCCTCGATTTATACTCATCAGAACAATTTTTTTTTTTACATTTTGGGGTCTCCCACCCAACTCTAGGGTATATTTATCTATATTTGCTGTGTTTTAAGCACAGCTGATGATTGGGTTTGCCGCTGATCAGCTGTTTTTGCCCCCTAGAGGCTTCTGCCTAAAGTTCATTTCTTTAGAAAACAAACTTCTTACAAAAGCTTCTTGGCCTAAAAACAGCTGAGGCAGACTGCAGAGCCCATCAGCTGTGCTGCACAGACAGTGAATATAGGTAAGTATACTCTAGGAATGGGTGGGAGGGCCCAAAATGTTAAAAAAACATTATTTTTATTTTTATGTTTTATTTTTATTTTTTTCCAAAAATCAACCCCACCCCTCCCCTTGAACTGAGTAAATTCAAAGGATAAGATTATTTATCTGTGCTATATTTGGGGATATGGTAGATGTGGACCAGTTTCCAAGTTTCCTCTTTAGAAGCATTGGGAGGGGTGGGGTGGGGCTTTCAAATGTTTTAGCTAAAAGTGTCCTGTTCCTTTGTAAGTGATCCTGCTAGGAACGGTTGATGTTTGGAGGTCACAAAGTTGCTTGCCTATTCTAGGTGAAGAGAAGTGCAACAGTAAAGGCTCTAGCCTGGAAGTATTTATGTGCACAGTATTTCCAGGTAAAGTTAGGAAAATTCTCTCCTCTGAATATCTGGAGACCTGATGCCATGTATGAGAACTGGGAT
>JANHGC010000941.1:151881-164913 GCA_027560395.1 Boaedon fuliginosus
CTAACTAACTAACTAACTAACTAACTAACTAACTAAATAAATAAATAAATAAATAAATAAATAAATAAATAAATAATAGATTAAAGGTAATTTCTTCACACTATCATTGTGTGACAGCTTGTCATTGTGACAGCTGATGAAACGGGTTCATCATTTTGATCCAGAAACAAAGAACCAGTGCATGGAGTATCATTACAAAGCCTTACCTGCAAGGAAAAAAAATATTGCATAGCCTGGTTTCCCATAGTTTCCCTTATTATGGTTTTTTAAAAAACAACAACATTCAAATGCTGCTTTTCATATACATTTCCTTGAACATGGCACCACTATCGACACAGAGCACTACACTGTGTCGTTAAAAACTCTAATTAAACAATATTTGGAAACACAAGAAGGAGAGTGTGCTGCAACATGACAACACTAGACCTTGTACTTCCTGAGCCACCCAAGAGGCAATGGCAAAGTGAGACCAGACCATTTTATTTCAGCTGCATACAGACTTTGCTGCCATGTGAGTTCCAACTTTTCCTAAAATTGGAGAAATACCTTCATGAACATCTGCTTGACTGAAAGCTTTTGAGGACCTGGCTGGAGAGACAAAACATGGGCTGAGTTTGTGAAGGCTTAAAGAAGCTAGTTCATTGTTGGCAGAAGTGTAGCTAGTGGTGGTGATTATGTGAAAAAATAAATACAGTTAACAAAAGAACTCATTGTGAAGCTTTGTGTGTGTGTGTGTGTTTCATTAATTAAAATATCCCTGTGTAACCTAAATTATGAGGGTGGGGATGTTACTTGTCATGCAACCCTTGTACAATCCATGAATTCTGTGGCTTTACCATTTCATTTCGAAAAAGCTAAGCAGGAACAACAGCTGATTGAAAATACGCCTGTTTTTATCTGATGTGGTGGCAACTCTCTCTAAATTTGGTTTTATCTTTTTTGCACACAAACAGAACACGAGCAATTAGCCAACAAGCTTTGCAGCTGCAAAACACCCTCTGTCCATGTGGAAAAGTCTACTGATGCATGAACAACTGGAACTAATTAAAGTCATACTTTTCATTACGGAGTCATCTAAAGAATGCGGTAAAAATGACAACTGCTCCAACCAACAAATATTTAAGTCTCGTGGAATTTCTAGAGTTTTTTTTTTTTTAAATAGGTGGAAGAGTCTTTTTTCTTGTGCATGCATGGCTTATGAGGCTCTACCTCTAACGATTCACTGCTCTAGCTTTTTCAGAAGTGTAAAGGAAAGCGTTACAGCTTTTTGATCAAAAGCAGCATGGTGTGATTACTCAGAGCTGGCATCACCACTGCCTGCTGCAGGGGTTATTCAGGTGTCAAACCAGATTTGCAACCTTTGGCCTGCTTCCTCTTTTTTAGAAGCCATATAATTTGTACTCATGTCCTGGCTTTACAGGACAGTTGATTCTTGCTATGCAACTGGCATCCTTCCAGAATCTGGCAGGGAACACTGGAAACTGCCTCAGACTATTTATCTAGTAGCCTAATATAAATGTTTCTCGCTGATTAGCAGGAGCTCTCTGAGGAAATTTAAATGATTTCTCCCTATGTATAGTATGCGGTGCATTAGGTAGCGGTTATACTTAAAAGCTTCTGAATATAAAATGGGGGCTTCTTCATTTTGGATCTCAGTAAGGGCCGGTTTACTGACAGAATCTTACTTCCAAATAATCCTTTTTAAATGATGGAAAAGGTTATATTATATAGTTCTGTGATAAAATATGACTTGTCTTGAGATTACCAAATCCAAACATGGTAGTCTTTATAGGTCACTGGTGTTGAATTCCAGTCCTGTCTAGAATCTATTTGGGCAGACTCCCTAAGTGTTCTGTGTTAATACCACAGTTTGGTCATTAACATAAAGAATCATATTATAGAGAAATAGATGTATTTATTTTTGGTCCAACTACATTGCCCTATGTATGAAAACTGGTGGATTCAAGATATTTATTGACTCCATTTTGTGCTACCTCTTTCAGCCAAAGACAGGTTTTTGTTTCCTGTGATTTGGAGCTGAGAAATAATTTTTAAAATGCTTATCCATTCTAGAAGGAATTTTCAGCGGTATTATTTCCCCCCGAATGTTGTGCTTCTGAATTTGTTATGGTGTAATATCCATCACTTTTGCATTTATTTATTTATCTATTTGTTTATCTATTTATCATATGGCATAAATAATGAAAACTTTTGCAATATAGAATAGGGATCAGGTAATTAAAACCATTTAGAAGAAGCAATCCTTTAATTTCAGTTTCAGGACATTTATATTTAACATGTGCAGCAAAATCCTTGCTGCTCCAATCCTGCTATTTGCTGTATCACAATTTTCCAAACTAGTATTTCTGGAATTGCACCTCTTAATTTAGCAGCAGGATTTTGTAGTTCAAAGAAATTAAGGAGAAGATGCATGATCTCACTTACTTTGGAAGGTGAGACTTTGGAAAAAGTACAAAGAAGAGCAACTAAGATGATTAAGGGCCTGGAGACAAAAACATATGAAGAGCATTGCAGGAATTGGGTATGGGTAGTCTTGAGAAAAAAAAAGACTAGGGATGACATGATAAATTGTTTTAATTTTTGTATGATGTTTTATATATGTTGTGAGCCGCCCGGAGTCCCGTGGGATTGGGTGGCCTATAAGTACAATTAAATAAATAATAAATAAATAATAAATAGCAGTACGCCAGTATTTGAGGGGCTCCCACAAGGAAGAGGGGGTCAATTTATTTTCCAAAGCACCAGAAGGCAAGACAAGAAACAATGGATGGGAACTAATCAAGGAGAAAAGCAACCTATTGCTTTTAAGGAGAAACTTCCTAACAGTCAGAACAATTAACCAGTGGAACAGCTTGCCTTCAGAAGTTGTAGGTGCTTCATCACTGGAGGTTTTTCAAGAAAAGACTGGGCAGCCATCTATCTGAAATATATAGGGCAGGGCTGTCAAACTCACAGCCGGCGGGCCAGATATGTCATGTACTGTTCATGCCCACGCCCAGCTTAACGAAGGGGAAAAAGTGACAATACGTGACAACACGAATTTGATACCCCTGATATAGGGTCTGCTGCTTGAGCAGGGGGTTGGACTAGAAGACCTCCAAAGTCCCTTTCAGCTATATTCTGATTGACTGACTTTGATGTTGGCAACTTCTTGAATTATAAATTCTATTACCGAGCTCCAGCTCTTGTTCTTCAAAGTGTACTGGGGGCAAAAAATCAGCTGGAAAGAAAGGCGTTGGGGTCACACACATTGCTATAACCACAATTGTTGAGGGAAGGTTGTTAAATAAGCTATAATAGAGTTTCCACATCATTCTAATCTATAAATTATGGTTATATAGACTAGAAGGACTGAGTTCCCACATCGTATAAAGTCAATAGCAACAAACCCCATTATAATTAATATATGAATTCAACACATTTCTTTATCCTTGTTTGTCTGGCTCTTTGTTTTTGAAAACAAAAAACATAGCAAGGCTTTTTTTGCTCTGGTTCTTCATCAGTCTCATAATTCAGTCTCCAGGTAGCATTAAGTGTCTTAAGGGATGCCTATAAGAGCTTGATATATCTTCCAAATGAAAATACTGCTTGTAAGACTGCCACAATATTAACTCAGAATGTAACAATGATTTATTATTGTTATCCAGACCTTTCACCCCCAAAGGTACAATACTGTATCCTGTGATCACTGAAGCTAATCTCACCTCACCTTTTGTTTGTTTTGAAACCTGCTTATTATATAATTCAGAGATGTTTTTGATATGTCCATTGTGATTGTCAATATTTTCTACATATTAGCTTTTATGAGGCATTGAACAGAGGAACTACCTAAATTAAAGGAAAACAACGAAGAGGCATATTTTGCAGTTGATGTTCTGAAGGATACAGGCAATGCCAGTCTCTTAAACAGGAAAATATGCCTTGCCAGTGTTATGTCTCATTTCGTGAAGAGGGCAAATCCGTGGAGCTGACAGCATTTCTTCTATCTGATGTACTTTGAATGTTGGCTTGGCATAAAAGTCTTCCATTAGTAACCCTCAAGGCTTTGGAGGAAGTATTATGGAGAAGGTGTCCTTGCTGGAGAAAGCCTGCTCATCATGACTTTCACCAATAAGAAATTACAGTGAAGGTCTGAGATAAGGCACTCGCTGAGGGCAGCCTTTTTTTCTCCTATCCAAATGTGTTGAACATTGGCTGATATGTTGAAAAAAGCTATCTCATAGGCCAAAAGTTATCAGAGATCAAATAAAACAAACAATAATATTGCTGTTCCAGCAAACAAACAATAATAATGCTGTTCCAGCTGGTAATACGCAGTACTGTAGAAAAGTTCCAAAATGAACTTTTGGAAACACTTTTTACTTCAGGTTACTGACCATTCCTCTAAGGCTAACTTGTACAGGATGATTTTCATTGGAAAATGTTCTGATGTAAATTAAAAATTATCCTACGTAATTAGCTTATATAGTTTTTTTTCTTTCTGTCTTGCATAAGAATTTTTTTCTGGAGAATTTTCCAGTTCAGAAATTTCTGAAAACCCACATCATTGTGCAGTAAAGTGACAGCTTGGCAGATCATTTCAGCTCTATTTAACTAAAATCCCAACACCAACTGTAGATCTTTACTTCAGCAGAATGTCTTAAGTCGTTTGCTTAAAATGCAACCTGTTCTTCTACTTGGCTACTTTCCTCTGGAGGTGCCCAAACATAGTTTAATTGGAGCCAAGGTTAAATAAAGAGATACTTTAATTTGAAGCTAAAAGTCTGTCCCAGAAATGGAATGCCTTTGGACATGTGTAAAATGTCTTTTTATTACCATTTCATGCATCTTTTTTTAAGAGATACGGTTTCAGAATACAGCTTGGCACAATGTGGCATACTGGCAAGAGCACAGTGGAAGCACTGGGGATACTTCAGTGATTATGCTTTAAGCATATTTTTTTTATTTTTATTTTTATTTATTACATTTTTATGCCACCCAACTCCCAAAGGACCCTGGCAGCTTACAACATGGATAACAATAGCACTCAGATGTTATATATGCCTATCAGAGCTTTACAACACTTCCCAAGCAGTTACGGAGTCATCTTATTGCCCCCAATAATCTGGGTCCTCATTTCACCAACCTTAAAAAGGATGGAAGGCTGAGTCAACTTGTTACCTCAGTTGTTCTCAACCTGTGGTCCCTGGAGCCCAGGGCACCACGATGTCGTTATCTGGGGTCCGCAAACGCTTGAAGAAATGTTATTCTTGAGTTAAGCCTTGGTGGTCTATAGGTATGCTATGGCCACAAAATGTATTTAAAGGTGGTGAAGAAAAGGTTGGGGATCACTGTTTATTGACTTATTATTACAATTTATTATTACAATCCCAAAGGACTCTTACCTATTTTATCACTGCTGCCACTTTGACCACTAAAGTAGGGGGAAGGTGAATAAGATTTCAGAAATAACTGCCATTGTCTGGGCATTGAAGTATCTTAGTACAAGAAAGGTTTTTAATCCATAAAAAGACTCCTCATATGCTCAGAGGAAATAGCAAGGAAAATAGCAAGCAAAACCAACGAGTGGTGTAGTGGCCTAGAGGTAGAGCTCTTGCCTCACAATTAGGCTGTTAGTTCGATCCTTGGTAGAGGCAGAGATTTCTCTCTCTGGGCACACTGGGAATATATCTGCTGGGGTAAAAACCTCAGCATTGGCGACAGGAAGGGCATCCAGTCCATAAACACTCCATTCAGTTGCCCAGACTCCATCCTTCAAAGGATTATGGGGTTGTTAAAAGAGGAGGATGATAGCAAGCAAAACCAATAAGTTTCATGAGGCCTGCAAAGATAGGCAGATGTATTTTAATGTAAATTATGGATGTATTTATAAATTTAATGCGGTGGCAACAATATAATGGTGACTGTAGACCATCCCGAGATCCACTCTGAGAGATTCCACAAATGAATTTGGCAACTAAATGAACAGCTAGTAGCTATAGCAATTGCAAAAGACCTTCACTTGATCACACACACACACACACACACACACACACACACACTCAAATACAACCTTCCCTAAGTATCCCTATCTCAAAAATTGTAACTAGGAAAGAACTATGACTTCAGGATTCATTGCTGATTGCAAGGCAATCTCCTAATAAAATAGACAGAGTATTGATTTTTTGATTTTCATCTGGAACAGATTAAAATTTCTAAATTGATAGAAGGTGCCTCGTGAGAACTTTTAGATGAGAAAGATCTTTTAGAAAAACACTACACAATCATGTCCGAAGGTACAGGACATGTTCACTGAGGAACTAGTGGGTCTCACCAGCCAGCTTTGATTATTCCAGCATGCAAGATATCCTCAGTGTAAGAGAAGTAGATATGAATTGTAAGAAGCACCATAGGAAATATATATATATACCTACTAACATTTTTATTCAGTTTATAAAAAAAAAAGTTTAAGAGAAGAAATTACCTCCAACCTGGACTTCCTCAAGCCAGATTTACTGTTTTTACTGCCTCCTCATTTGAAGCATCACACAGACTAAATAGTTGTTGGAAAAGAACAATTGTAACTGGCTTTTTGTCTCTAACGACTGCTTAGCCACATAGTGCTAGATTTTTTTTTCATATTTCCAGTATAACTTGGGGAGGAAGAGGAGGAGGAGGAGGAAGAAGTTTGAATTGGTACTTCGAATGTACTAAATCTAACATAATAATGCTGTCTTGATTATTAAACTACAAGTCACATAATATATTGCCATTGAACATATTGGCTAATGTTGATTGAAGTCAACATCTTGGATTCTGAAGGCCAAAATGTCACCACTACAGTTAATCCTATTGCTTTCCATTATCCACAAACATCAATAAGCAGAAGCTGAGCTTGCCAGCTGTTCTTCCCAACTACCTTTGACTTAATTGTTTGTTCTGACTGTTCAACTAGTTATCCACAATACGAACATTCTCCAGTTATGTGAACTTCAGCTTCAGAAATTCCTCAACCAGCAGGGTCATTATTGACAATTCTGGGAGTTGAGACCACTTATTAGAAAATGTCTGATTATTAACACAGATTATTCATGAGGTGCCTACTGGGGTGGTGATGTAGCTGCCTAGACTAACTGGCATGGCTGAAAGAGGCCAGCTTACTCACACTAAACTGGCTACATTGGGAGGCACAAGTGACCAGAATGGAAGGCACCCAATACTGTCAATGAAGTGCAGAAGAGCAGCTGCAGATTATCCTTGTAGTAAGTGTAGTGTAGCACTGAAAGCATAGGCTGATATTTGGTCCATAAATCAAAGTCATATTGTTGCTGTAATCAGACTACCATGGTTCCTGCAGAATCCAAACAATGAGTCCAATCTGTTGCATATATAAAAACAGGATCATATCATTTTGAAGATGGTAAAAAAGAACAAAACATGACAAGAACTAATTAGCAAACAATTCTAATTCTAACCCATCCACCCCAATTACCAAGGGGCTTGTGTGAGCTGCCCCCTGCCTCAGGGTCTTGCCGGCATGACCCTGAGCAATGGGTGTCCATTGAGAGTCTTCAGTCAATACACAACAATTATAGGCAGGTCCAGGTAAACCTACTTCCCAATGCTGAAGCTGTGATGAAAAAAAACCAGACTATTTTGGCAGGGTCAGTAGCATTTCTGTCCAGAATACCACTACCCAGTCAACCTTCTAAAGCATTTTAAAACATATGTCAGTTGCAACTTGCTTGGAAATGTGAGGCGAGTGAAAGGTAGCAAGCTGTCTCTGTAAATGTATTACTAATCATATTCTTCACCACACTAATATACGTTAATTTTCTTCATTGTGGCTTTACTAAGTGCTTTGCAGTGTTGTGGAGAGAATAAAAACATCTCTTCATTGTGTTATCAGAGTTTCTGTATGTGTCGCCTACGCTCATCAAAAATCATGTCTCTAATTTCAAACTATCTGGAAAATGTATTTCATACAAGGATTATTTTCAAAGTGGAAGAAGAAAAATTATGTCTCAGTCTGTTTTTAATGCCATATGTTAGATGCAAAATTAATATTGTGGTTGTTTTCGTAAAACCCAAAAAATGATGGTACTGTTGTGAGCGGTGATTTCCATGCAGAATCTTACTCCTTATCACCCAAAGGTTTGAGGTTTAAATGTAGGAACAATTAATATAATATGGCACTTCCAGTCTCCTATTTAATTCTTCTTTTAGAAATTCCCATCAGCTTCCTTGCTTGCTTCCTGCTTTTATTCTCTGGGCAAAAACTCTACTGTGTCCTGAATGAAAGACAAATGTGTGATTTCAAGCTATATTGCAGCTGTTGAATCTACAGATGCTACTTTCTTAGAGTGAGAGAGAAGAGGTTCTATGCTTGGTATAGAAAACATGCCCACCATGTAAGACTGCCAGAAATCATGTATGTGGCTGTCCAAATCGTTCCAAAAGTACCACGGAATTGTATGTATTTTAACATGAATTCCATGTTTCTAATTTAATATAACAGTATACGATTTAAATATGTTACTTCCAGTCGCCCCAACTCTAACACGAATTAAGGGATTACAAAATTGTAAAATTCCATGGTGTGCTAAAGAAGTAACCGGCAACGGCCATTTGGGGAATTAATTCTTCTGCTGTTTCTAGGATTCCAGAATATGTTAACACAGTGGTGGTAAACCTTTTCATCACCATGGGCCACCTTTTAAATAACTTTTATGGCTGTGGACCATGGGCAGTGCTAGGGCATGTCAAATTTTTCAGCTTTCAATTCCCAAACATTAGGGGTGTTCCAAAGTTTGTGACATGTCTTGGGATTGTAAAGATACTTGGCTTACTTTAAAATAATTTAGATGTGCTCGGTCAGTAACTGCATAAATATCGTAACTTTTTAACATTTTGTTTGTTTCATGGCTGCAAGAGTTAAGTCAATCATAACATTTCTTCAAGCATTTGTGGACCCCCTTTGCGGACCTGTACATCAGGCCTCCCCAGGGATCCGTAGACCACAGGTTGAGAACCAGTATCTTAACACATTCAGCAAAATGGAACTCACCAACCTTTTCTGACTGTTGATTCCACAGCTGAATGGCAATTCTGATTTGATATTAGGGTTATTCAATGAGAAGTTGCCTTTTGAGAATTGATATCCATTATTCTGTGCCTTGCACTGTTGAGCAGGGCTTGCTATTCTGCTGTGTAACATACTATCAGCAGTTTGAAAGCAATGTATTCTACCACCAACCGGCCTTCTCTGTCCTAGGACTAAACATTCCTAGTTTCCGTCTGGCAAGACAAATCCAAGCAGCATCCTCACTGCCTTTCTTTACATTTTACACTTAGTTCGTTCACCAGTACTGGCCTAAGAAAAATATATATTAAACTTTATCTTCCTATGCCTATTCTCACCATCACCATATTTGTAGAAACAAAGGAAAGCTGCTTTCATCTGAGTGGGGTACAAATACAAATCTCCATTTTAGCTCATGGAAGTTTCTTGAATCATTCTGTATAGGTGGCATTTTAAAAACCAAAACCAAAAAATGTGTGTGGAGATTCTCAGTCATCCAGGTCATAGCTGTCTCAAAGGTGCTTTTTCAAAAGGTAACTGGTCTGATTTTTTTTCCCCTGAGGAAGAAGATAAAATACCACCTATCTCCTGTCTACAACATAGTCCTTTGGGCAGTTCCAGAAAGATTCCATTCCCATTTGCACTCTGATACAGGTGACCCTGAGAGCACAGGTAAACCCCAAAGTGGCATCAAGAGCTCTCAGGGAGTACTAATGACCAGATGACTGCAAAGAAATATGATCCTTCCAAGGCTGGCCCCCATCTTGTCAAAACAAATCCTTCCATCACCCCCACCATCCTGCCAGAACTGATGAAGCTTCCTGGATGAGAAGTGAAACATCTTCCTCGGTGGGGGGTGGAGGGTGGAAAAAAATTCCACTTGCTTTTTGAAGGAAAAAAACACCCTTGAGACAAAAACAAAAGATCTTTGTTTAAAAAATTCTGGATCTAGATATTGTGTGCTTACAAGGGAGTAAACATGAAAGCCATGAGATATACTGCATAATACATATTGTGTATTATTCAGGTTCTTCTTGAGATGAACAAGAAGAATTTGTAACAATTGAACCTGTTCTGATTGTTTCTCTTCCTCCACTGTGTGTGTTGCAATACGTATAAGCCTGGCATGTGCATATCTGTTCTGTCCCACGCCCGAAAACTATGGATTAGGACCACTTTTAAACACACAGTATTTTTATTGAGCAAAGAACACCAAAAGTCCGTTTTGCTTAAAAGCAAAAGAATAGTTCAACTGCTAGGAGCCCCTGGCAGGTTTCCAAATTAGTCTGGGAAAAATGCCAACTGATAACACACTCCCAGTAATTTTAGTCAAAGCACAAAACTCAAGATGCAGAGTTGAACACTTGGAACAGAAAATCCATGACCAAGAATAAACCACGATACTCAACTTTCTCTTCACAATGATCAGTTGTTCTGTGCAGAGAACTGATTCCAACCACATCCTTTTTAACTGCTATAGGGTGTGGTCAATTACTGGTCAGCGGTAGCTCAACCTTTGCCCTTCCTACATTGCTGCTGTCTTCTGAGCAGCCTCCGAGTTCTGGCATCACTCAGAGCCTCTTCCCCACTGCTGTTAGATACTACCGGCTCTTGATAACTCATGAGGGGACCAGCGTCTGGCATAGTGTCAACAGCCGACACCTCCCTTCCCTCGATGTATTGATTCTAACTTGATGTATTGATAGAATCTCTATCCCATTTCCTGACCTAGTAAACACTTTTGGTATATGTTGGGTATAATAAGGTGGCCATTCTTAAGCAGCATGACGTCTGTTTTGTGGGCAAAATAAAAAGGGTTGTCTGAAACACTTTGGGAAGAGCTGGTAAAGCCTGTACATTAGCATTTCATTTATCTGTGCAAGAGGCTTCTGCCAAAAACACCGAGTGACAAATCAGTCAAAGCAAAATGAGCACCGAGGGGTTTGCTGCAGCAGTTGTTTTAAAAACAGCAACTTGTGAAGCAAATGTGTGAAAAAACAGCCTTGGCTGTGAAAGAAATAAGTAACATCCAGTGAATCGTAATCGTGGTAAATGTGTATATGGAATTATCAGGAGTAAAATGGCGAAAAACCATATGTCAACCAAAGTTAATTCATTTTTTTAACCTCTTCTGCCAGTCGCATTTTGGATGTAACAAAATGTTTTTTTATTGCTTATTTTTTTCTGAAATAGAAAAAGAAGAAGAAGAATATAAGAATAATATTCTGGCATTTATTCTTGACTGTTAAAGGATAATAATCATGACAGGCAGTGCCTATGGTTCCTGCTTAATATAATTTAGCCTATTATTATTTTGGGAGGGGGGGAAAAAGCAGAACTGGAGGTAGGGATAAAAGAATGAATACAATAAAGCCAAAGGGCAAAATATAACCCACCATTTGCATTGCTGCTAATAACTTAAAATAATTTTGAAATCAATTTAAGAGTAAGCCAACACATCTTTAAATTTTATTTTTTCACTTAAGGATCCCACTTCTATGAACAACAAAAAGTTGTAAAACGAAACTGTTATAAAAGCTATTTCTTCCCACTTGGCCTGAGTGAAAAATTCCATTTGGTGGAATTTTTAGTGTTTATGTTGCTCTGGCAGCAAGACACACACTGAGAAATAAATACAATTAGTGCTCGATTTATGACAACTGAGTCCAAAATTTATTGTGCTAAATGAGACAATTGTTAAGGGAGTTTTGCCCATTTCAGACCTTTCTTGCCACCGTTGTTAAGTGAAGCTCTGCAGTTGTTCTGCTAGGAAGTTAATCTGGCTTTCCCATTGATTTTGCTTGTCAGAAGATCACAAAAGTGATCCCATGACCTTGGGACCCTGCGACCATCATAAATATGACCCAGTAGCCAAGCATCTGAATTTTGATCAGTGACCATGGGGATGTTGCAAATGGTAAGTCTGAAAAATGATAATTGTTGTAAGTCGAGGACTATCTGTATGCTGAAGAAGGCAAATGAATATATGAAATATTTTTCTAGAGGAGTGGATATGCTGGCATATATAAAACAAAAATAATTTCTTACCATTACTAAGAATCCTGTCTATAATTTTACTCTTCTGCTTTGGGGTTTGTTTAATTCTGGGTACACAAATTGCATCTCAAATTTTCCAATTAAACTGTAGTATTTGTGGGCTGGATGGGTAACCACACCTTCATCCCATATCCCACAGTTATAATTAATACTTTCTGGGGATGTACCATTCAAGTTAACATTTTCTTTTTGTGTAACGCTGTGATGTTTTGTGCTTTATGTGTAATAATCTATAATGAAAGTGTTCTGTGTAATTATGTAATGAAATATAGCAATTGGTATATTCAAATGTTTCTGAATATCATAATGTGCATATATATTAACGTTGGTTTTAGATGTTTTGGAATGTAAGATCTTTTTTTTTAATTGTAATACCGGCATTTGTATTTTCTAATATTGTTTTCTGAAGAGCTAGGAATTATTGCACTGTCTGCGTTTTGCAACTATATGACTGGTTTTACTGCCATTTCAGACCTCATTTCACCTTTAATTTTGTGCCAGATGAATAACACCACTGAATAAACTGACCAGTTCATAATGTTCTTGTCCTCCTTCAAAATTCACTTCCACTGCCAGACTCTGCAACTTATGGTCATATCTCATTTTTTAATGTTTTAGTTTCTTACATTTGCAACTCCATCAAACATGTATTTACTTAGAACCAAGTTGCACTAACTCCATTTGGATAGTCTTCTAGTAAACATATTCAGGAAGATAGTCTTAAGTTGAACACAAACTTCAGATTTATGTTTATATGGGGGAAACAGTTTTCCCTTGATCATTACATCTTTGGTATTCAAAAGAAGAAGAAAACTGACCGGGGAAGAGAGGCGGGGTATAAATCTAATAAAATAAATAAATAAATAAATAAATAAATAAATAAATAAATAAAT
>JANHGC010000941.1:167559-178549 GCA_027560395.1 Boaedon fuliginosus
TGGCACCCCCTATTGTCCCCCCCCCCCCCCCATCTTGACGGTCTCCACAGCCATTGGGCCTGGGGAGATTCACTTACCTGGCGATGATCTAGTGAGCCATTGGTTCCTTTGCCTGCTTCAGTGCAGAAGCCTAAAGTAGTTCAAGATCATGCGAGAGTAGCAAAATAGTGTGCTACTGATCTCCTGTGGTCTCATACTAGAGTACTTTAGTCCTCTGTTCTCTGTGAACCAAGGCCTATACCAGATCCTAGCTAAGAGCATTTGCAAGCCGACAAGACTTTGGGGCAGCGAAATTGGAGCCTTCCATCAGCTTGCACCATTTTGCACCATTCCAGTCATGGAATGAAGAGTGCTTGCAAGCCGATGGGAAGCTTGAAGCAATGTGATTTCACTGCCCCAAAGTCTTGTCAGCTTGCAAATACTTTTTGTGTCGAGATTACAAGCAGTCAAAGAAACCATGACACAAAGGATGGAGATGAGCCCCGTGGTAGGATGGGGGTGGGGTGGGAGAGCAATTGTGGGGACCCCAGGGGAGGTAGCATAAGATGTCTCAGTGGGTCGGGAGGCCTTGGGTGCTCTGAAGCAGGTGGCCTGTTCCATTGCTAGAACCCCATGGCTTTCCTCACCCTGAGATCCCTCATATGCCCTTAACAACCTGTGCATTTGATTAGCAAATGGGTGAGCGAAATAAGGGAGTGAGCCAGGGGTAGGTTTCTACCGGTTCAGCCCGGTTTGGGCGAACCCCTTCTTCTGATTCTGCACAGTTCGAAGAACCGGCAAATCAGACCACTAGCTGGCCCCGCCCCCCTCTGTTTTTCTGGCCATTTTTGCCCCCAAATCAGCCTGAAAATAGCCTGGAAACATCCCAAAAATGGGTTGTTTTTAGAGCTGTTTCCAGTGGATTTTCAGGCTGATTTTCCAGTCAAAATTGGCCTGGAAATGGCCTGGAAACATCCTGAAAAATGTGCTGTTTTGGGGCTAATTTCAGACCATTTTCAGGCCATTTTTCCAGCCCAAACCGGCCTGGAAACAGCCTGAAAAATGGACTGTTTTCAGGCCAATTTTCCAGCCGATTTTCCAGACAAAATCAGCCTGGAAATGGTCCAGAAACAGCCCGAAAAACAGGCTGTTTTTCAGGCTGTTCCCAGGCTGTTTTCAGGCCAATTTTCCAGCCAAAATCGGCTTGAAAATCAGCCTGAAAACAGGCCAAAAACGGGCAGGGATGGGGCCGGCCAGTGGTGGGATTAGCCCCAACTGGCTGAACCTACCTCTTTATTTATTTATTTATTTATTTATTTATTTATTTATTTATTTATTTAGATTTATACCCCCGCCTCATTTCCTCGATCACTTTGTGGCAAGTGGCTGAGAGGCAGGGCTGGGTGTGATCTGTGACATCACCAAGTCACATGACCATCTAGCCATGCCCACCAAACTAATCCATGCCCACAGAACCAGTTGTTTAAAAAATTGAAACCCACCACTGGAGTGATCTTGGTCAAGTTATACACTTCACTCCTATGAATCTTCGGGTTACGAATTTAATTGACATTACATTGGTAACTCGAGGATTACCTTTATGCTGAATGTTAAGTATCATATTAAGTTTTCAGTCCTATGCGTTATGGAGAACCTCCATTCTGATTATTTTGATATTGATTCTTAGTGGTCATATAAACAGATTTTTATCATTTATCCAGCATTTAAAGCATTTAAAGGAGACCTTTGGTATTATGGAATTTCACCTGCGTTTTCTCTGGAATGTAGTAGCTAAAACTAGATTTGAATCACTTGGTCATTTGATGATATTTTTCTTCACCATAAATTGGCCATTTAGGAAAGAAAGACCCTTGATTCCAGTTGTAGCAAAACCTATACTTTTACTAAAGCCAAGTGGTTATAGCGTAAGCAGAGCCAGATCTGAATATTCCCATGTTTAAGCCCTGTCTAAGGAGTTTACAGAGTCAACATATTGCCCCAAACAATTTGGGTCCTCATTTTACCCACCTTGGAAGGATGGAAGGCTGAGTCAACCTTTGCATAATTATTCAGATTTTATTGTCTTTATTTATCTTTATTGTTTTCTGCTCTGAGTGCACTCTGAAGAGAAAGAAATGATATAAATCAAATAAATCAACATATTAATCTGTTTTGCATATAATTAGCATTGCGCATTATATAAAAATAGGGCCATATTTTGTGGTTCTTCATATCAGTTTTTATTATTATGGTTCCTTCCACAGTCAACCAGATGTTGAGACTGGATTTGGCACTTCTATATACATCTACGGAATCCTTCCAAAGGACTTGGGAGATAGACAGATGTGATGTTTTATGATGTTAAATGATACTGTCACAGGATGTAAGCTGTTCCAAGTAAAGCTGCCTTTTGCAATTGACTGTCGGTGATTTTGTCAACGCTGATGGTATTCAAGTGGTATTCCAGTTGTTTTGGGATTTCACCCAAGAACACTTACTATCTTTGCTATTTTATGTCACAGTCAGTCTGTTTCTATTTGCAGGTTTTTGTATTTTGTTATCTTCTCCATTTCTTTCTCTTCTATCCTTCTGTCTCCAGGCATTGCCAGGTCCATTATCCAGATCTTTTTGCCTTTCTTATCAACAGTTATTAAGTCTGGGATCTGGCAGCTGCTTCTCTGTTTGAATTCTAAAGTCCCAGAAAATTTTAGCTTCTTCATTTTCTGTTACTTTCTCTATTTAATGGTCCCACCAGAATTTGCTTGCAGGCAAATAGTATTGCAGATTTTCAAATACACTATTGCTGCTATTTTTCCATGCCATTGTTTATAGTCATCTACACAATCTTTTTACAGTAGCTAACCAGATGATCCACCGTTTCTTTGCACAGGTAGCATTTGCTGTCTATTGCTGTCTTCTCAATCCTGGCTTTGTATGCATTTATTCTTCAGGCTTGGTCTTGTGCAGCCACAGTTAAGCTTGTTCTTCAACTTTCCTGCACTTAGTCATTGCCAGGTCTTGTTGTTATCTGCTTTTTAATTTGATTTTTTTTAAATGTAAATACTGTGTTCTCTTTGTCTTCTGTGTCTTTTGTACAGAAATTATTCTGTTCTTCATTTGGTCTTTCTTGTAGGCTAGTTTGGTCTTATTGGTCATATTATGCTTTGGTATTATTTAAATTTTGTCCTGCCATTTCCCTGATAATGGGTGAACCGGCCCCAGTCTGCGACATGCCAGAAACTGGGTCGCGCAAACAACTGAAGCCCCATCCACGGGATGCAGGCAGCACATGAAACCACACACCTCTCCAGTCCACGGAATAACCTCTATCCACAGAACCGGTCCCTGGTCCCAAAAGATTGAGGGACGCTACTCTATAAGGCGACTCTGGCATCTTACAGATTATGAAAAGATAAATAGAAAGTAATTAATATATCAGAACTATGCAAATTAAACAATTTTAAAATATAGAAAAGGACAGAAATAAGAAATGGCCAGCATAGGGATGAAGTCTTCTTACCCCATCAACCAGTTCCACTTACAGTTAGAATTTCAAATGAAAATGCTCATGACATCCCCTTGCTGTGAAGATCTGTAAGGTTTGATTCTAGCTTTGATTCAGAAGTCTTGTACGTTAACAATAATATTAAATGATTAACTTGTTTATTAAAGATCACTAATTGAATTGATTCTTTTAGTGGGTTTTCGCATCTATTGAATGAAAGCTCTGCCAAATATAGTGCCCATTAAATTATGAACAGGCTCTCAATTTTCCAAAGCCTTTTAGCATTACACAATGGCTTACTGGTGTGGGATGACAGGAGTTGTGGATCATACCTTGTGAAGAACACTGAACTGGAGTAAACAAATCTTTCCCACCACAGGTTGTATTTAATTGAAAGTTATGAATATAACTTAACATTTTTTGGAAGGGAACAAAATGTGGCCAATAATTATATGTATGGGCTATTTAAAAAATCATAATGCTTAAGCAGCAGTGCTGATGGACAGGGTATACAGTAACGCAGAGGAATAAGCAATAAACCGTCATGTTTCATGGTCAGAATAATATAGAACAGTGATGGCTAACTTTTTCGACATCGAGTGCCCAAAGCGCACACGCACCCCCAAAATGCAATATGCGTGCGTCCCCCAAGCATGCTCCCCCGAGCATGCACCCCCTGTGCATGCGCGTGTCCCCCACACATGCACCCTGCCCCTGCACATGCATGGCAGAGACCTGAAAACCAGCTGGACAGCAGGAGGCGCGTGTGCACATGCACAGCAGAGGTGAACTTGGACGACAGCTTGCGTGTTCACAGAGGGGGCTCTGCGTGCCGCCTCTGGCATGCGTGCCACAGGTTTACCATCATGGATATAGAAAGTATTTAAGTCATCTATGTGGAATTGGGTACTAGCATTTGTCATGAGATGTTGTGAGGATTTGTTTCAAGCTGGATTGAGCCCAATTTAAGAATAAGTTTTAAAATTAGATCTGAATCTGTGGGGGTTATAAATGAATTTTATAGTTTTTCCTTGCAAAACTGACTGGTTGCACATAGGAAAATTGCTCTACTTTTAGCAGAGAAGGGTTGCCTCTATCTGAAATCTTAGAGCAGGGGTCCCCAACCCCCAGTCAATGGATTAGCATCAGTCCATGGCATGAAAGCAACCGGGCTCTGCAAATGGGAAATAGGCAGCACAAAAACCCACATCCCCTCAAGTCTGCAAAAAAATCTTTCTCCACAGAACTAGTCCCTGGTACCCTAAAGGTTGGGGGCCACTGTGTTAGAGGACCTCTACAAGGAATAGGAACAATATCTACAGTAGAATAGAATTCTTCATTGGCCAAGTGTGATTGGACACACAAGGAATTTGTCTTCGGTGCATACGTTCTCAGTGTATAGAAAAGCTATAAATGATGAATCATGATCATAGTCATCATAAAGATACATTCATCATAAATCATAAGCTACAACACTTTGTGATAGTCATAGGTTACTAAATAAGCAATCAACATAAATCATACTAGGAAAATAAATAAAACAATATAAATTGTAAACAATTACAAGCAACAAAGTTATAGTCATAAGTAGAAAAGAAGATAGGTAATAGGAAAGATAAGAATAATATTAATGTTGTTATTAGTTGTGAAGTCCTGTCTGACCCACCGTGACAACCCCATGGACAACGTTCCTCCAGGCCTTCCTGTCCTCTACCATCCCCCAGAGTCCATTTAAGCTCATACCGACTGCTTCAGTGACTCCATCCAGCCACCTCATTTTTTGTCGTCCCCTTCTTCTTTTGACCTCAATCACTCCCAGCATTAAGCTCTTCTTAATATTATTAATACAGCCTTACTAAATAGACAGTGTTGTGGGAATTAGTTGTTTAGCAGAGTGATGGCATGGGGGGAAAACTGTCCTTGTGTCTAGTTGTTCTAGTGTGCAATGTCCTAAAGCAACGTTTTGAGGGTGGAAGTTGAAACAATTTATGTCCAGGATGTGAGGGGTCTGTAGATATTTTCATAGCCTTCTTTTTGACTCGTGCAGTATACAGGTTCTCAATGGAAGGTAGGTTGGTAGCAATTGTTTTTTTTCTGCAGTTCTAATTATTCTGAGCCAAATAAGGCAGCTTCCTATTTTCTGTGAGAACAGAGCTCCATCCTTCTCATTTGTTTGTCCTCTAACTCCAGCTCCCCATATTCCCCCTTCCCAGGAAGATTTTTTTCCTCTGACACTCATCCAGTCCTGCCAGAATTCTTTCACATTAGGAATGGATTTTGTTTCACTGGATGGCTGATTCTCCCTTTCATCAGTATAAATATTCTTTGTCTAAATAGATAAGTGTGGTCTTAACAAAGGTCAGATAAGTTTTCTGATTTATTGCAACAATAAATGTAAGGGCTAGTCTAAGAAAGGCAGAAAGCTTAATCTTACATGCCTAAAACAAACCAGTGTCACTGCTAAATAATACTTCATTGTTGTTCCCTTTTCAGAAAGGTTGCTAATAACACTGGACATTGTGGCTACAGTTAATGGATTTTAGACACCCAAAGACTTTTCTCTCCTTGTCTACAAAACAAAACAGTGACTTTTTCATAGCCAGAATTTCTGCTTCCACAATGAGCGCAGTGAAAGCTGTCTATGAGAATGTACTAATGTGGTGTTCGGAAGAACATCAGGGTTGAGTGAAGACGAGAGCTCACTCATAACAGTTTAAAGTATCATGGCCAAAATTCTTGTGGTTTTGAGGAACAAGAAGCTGCCAGACAAAAATCTTGTAGCAAAACATCTGTTGTGATCTATAAAGGAAGATGTAAAAGCAATCAGCAATGGAATGATAAGGAGGAGGAAGAGGAGGAGGAGGTTATGCCATTTTTCCTCTAAGGACCTTATTGTGATTTACAAGATTCTATTCGTTCCTCTTTTGTGCCCTCAGAGCAATTCTGTGATGTAGCTTTAATTGGTAGAAGTTTGTGTGGTAAACTTTTATGCCTGAGTGAGGTTTGAAGTTGAGTCTCTGCTCCTAGCCTAACCTCTAAGCAAGGACTGGACAGCCAGGTGCCTTTGTGAGCATATGGATTTCAACTCTCACCAGGTACAGCCAGCAAGGAGTTATCAGACGGGCAATCTAAAACACTACACATATTCACTATGACAGCAGAACATTACAGATAGTCTTTGACTTACAACAGCTCATTTAAGTGACCGTTCAAAGTTAAATGGCACTGAAAAAAGTGACTTATGACCATTTTTCATATTTACGACTGTTGAAGCATCTCCATGATCACATGTTTAAAATTCAGCCGCTTGATTAGTATTCATAACACTTGCAGTAATCCTGGGTCATGTGATCACCTTTTATGACCTTCTACAAGCAAAGTCAATGAGGAAGCCAGATTCACTTAACAATGTGTGACTAATTTAACAACTGCAGGGCTTCACTTAACAACTGTGACATCAAAAGTCATAATATGGTGCAAAACTCACTTAACAACCATCTTGCTTAGCAAAATAAATAAAATAAAAATTTAGTTCAGTTGTGGTTGTAAGTTAAGGACTGTCTGTATATGCTAACCTGACAGGGTTAATAAAAATTTCCATTAACAATGATATGAAATAATATACTCAAATTTGTATGCAACTGTCCAATTGCAGTTTGGATGTGATATTTTTGTTCATTTTTTTAGAACTCTATGCGAACATAAACTTGTAAAGAAAAGTTGAACAAATGCACATATGAAAACAATTTCCCATTGAACTGTAATACTTTAATAGGTTAAACAATGTTTCAGTTACACCACATATGAATGGCTTTCTCACACTGTGATAACTTTCATTTACAAACCACAGGCGCACAACATGCTAACCACATGATACCTCACATTTTGATCGCTGTAATGCTCTTGTGTTATGGAGCTGCCCTTGAATTTAGTCTGGAGACCAAAGCTGATGCAGAATGGCATACCTGGCAGTGCTCATGTGCTACTACTGCTGCAGCATCCGCACCAATGGATATTTAGCTGTTGAACTAAATACAAGGTTTCTTTTGGAAATACATGGCTTAAACTGGATTTCCCAGTGTACAATATTACCTTTCTTGCTATAGGCTGGGTCAATGCTGGGAAAAAAACTTGTCCCTGGACCAAGAACCACACTGTACATTTTTGTGGCTTGTTATAGAATTTCTCAGTCGTGTACTCTTTTCTGAAATTCATGAGGTGATTATAATTACATCTTTAAAGGCACCTTTCCTCTCTCACACTTTCCTTGCAGAAAAGCTGTTTTGAATTGTTCAAAGAATTTTTTTGTTTCACATTTAATTTCCTCTTTTTAAATTGGAATTAACAATTATTTTAATATGTTTATTATACTATTTGTATTTTTCTTTTTTCTTTTTTAAGTTACATTGTTCTAATTTTAATGCATTATATTGTTTCCATAAAATGATATTTATATAGTGTTAATTAAAGCTATTGTAAAGGTAATTTGGATTAGAGAAAAAAGGAAAGATACATCCTATAATAATTACAATTTAGAATACCAATATCATAAGCATACATTTTATTTTTCAAATATAACTGAGACATATTTCAGTCACAATATTAGAGAAAAAACTGCCATATTGTAAACATTTATGCCCCCTTAGGAGCCATGCTGTGATTTTATTTGCATGTTGTGTGATATATTGTATGTGTAAAAATTCCTATTTAAATTTTGTTAGACTACTTTTGTGTACGTGTACTGCTTTTCAGTTGCTGCATAATCTTCAAGGTCAAGCTAGTTTAAGTCAATCAGATATTGTCGAAACTGTATCTTTCTTCCTATATTGAGAAAAAATATTCTTGCAGCTGTAAGGATATATCTCATTAAATTATTATTATATTTCCTGTTGAGTTTTTCTAAGATTATATCCCATAAGATTTAAAGATTCGTTTCAGATTTAAGTTCCAGGTTTTTTTTCATTGTACATTGTATATCATTGTATATTTATCTCTACATACTTTGGTTTGTTTTTTTTAATATGTGATTAAATGTTTTTTTCTATTTTATGGAATTTCCAACACTTATTTCCATGTGATATGTCTTAGATATCATTGTTGGAATTGTATGCCACTTTTGAATACTAGCTGATTGCCTGGCCTTGCTTGGTTTTTTTTTTTTTAAAAAAAAGAAGTATATTTGTACCACATCATTTGCGGGCCTTCTTAAGCCCCTGCCACCCACTCCCACATCTCTGCTCCAGCAAGGCCCTCTCTGGGCCAAGAGCAGGCTGGGCTCTAAGCCAAGGGCAGCCCAGCTCTGAGGAAACACAGCCAGGGCTTGACAGGGGCAATGGGCCACAGCCATTTGCAGGTCTTCTTAAGCCCCCGTGCCCCCTCCAACATCGTAGGCAACCTTACTTGGTGGGGTGGGCTGCTCCGTGTGTCTTGGGCCCATCGCCGCTGTGGCAAATC
Source organism: Boaedon fuliginosus (assembly GCA_027560395.1). Taxonomy (NCBI): domain Eukaryota; kingdom Metazoa; phylum Chordata; class Lepidosauria; order Squamata; family Lamprophiidae; genus Boaedon; species Boaedon fuliginosus. The sequence continues at coordinate 176,498 of JANHGC010000941.1, forward strand.
TGGAATTTATATATATAAAACATGGCGTCTCAGAGGTTTGAATATGGTGCCTCAGTCAGTTTGAAAACTGCACACACTCAGTAGAGAGAGGCAAAACTGCACGTACTCAGAGTTGCTACTTGTTATTGAAGAGTGTCCTCTTTGTGCCCCATAAAAGGGGGCAAAGGGTCCCCTATCCTTTGGAGACCCCAACAGTGCTGATTTTACTATGCTTTTCTACCTATCTACCACTTTTGAGGTAAATTGATGGAGAAATGCAAGTTTGTATAGAGCACATAGAAACAAACACCTCTCTTTTATAGATATATAGATTCAAAGTTACAGCGACACTGAGAAAAGTGATTTGTGACCATTTTTTTTCACACCGAGGACTGTTGCAGCATCTCCATGGTCACGTGATCAGAATTCAGACACTTGGCAACTGACTCATATTTATGACAGTTGCAGTGTCCCGGTCTTAATGTGATCACTTACCGTATTACAGGAGTGTCAAACTCGATTTCATTGAGACCTGCATCAGGGTTGTGTTGGACCAGGGATGTGCGGCCAGGATGGGCATGGCCAGCTCGATGTCACTCATCAAGGCTCTGTTTTTGGCCACAACAGCCCTACCAGGCTCTGTTTTCAGCCGCAGTGGCTTCCTGCAGCCCTCTGCCAGTGAAAACAGAGCTCAGGGAGGCTGCGCATGGCCTGCCTGGACTCCATTTTTACCCATGACAGTCTCCTGCAATCCTCTGCTAGCGAAACGGAGCTCGAGAGGGCTGTGTGTGGCCTCCCTGAGCTCCGTTTTTGCTGGCAGAGTTGTAGGAGGCCATCACGGCCCTCCCGAGCTCCCTTTTCGCTTGCAGAGGCACCGCAGGCCAGTCCTTCACTGTTTCCAGGACAGGCCCACAGGCCAGATCTAAGCACACACACCCCGGGCCAGATCAACTCCCTGAGCCTTGAGTTTGACACCCCTGGCCTATTACAGCCTTCTAACAAGCAAAGTCAATGGGGAAGCCAGATTTCTTTAACAGCCATGTTACTAACCTAATAACCTCAGAGATGTACTTAACAACTGTGGCAAGAAAGGTCGTAAAATGGCGGGAAATTCACTCAACATTTGTCTCGCTTAGCAACAGAAGTGTTGGGCTCAATTTCGGTCGTACGTTGAGGACTACCTGTATAACATGAAAAATGCTGGAGTCATTTAAATACCTTTTTCCAAACTGAGGGCACCTCGGTGCTTTTTTTGCAGACTTTTTTGCAGACGTTTCACTAACCGCACTAGTGTAACTGATGATGTTAACTAGTAGGGTAATGTAACGTCTGCAAGAAAACAACCAAGCTCAGAAAGCCCCAAGGACTCCCTTTTTCAACCTTGAGCCACAAATATTCTCCCTTTTATCTCTCCAGACTGCCTGCCTACTTTCATATTTTGCTCACCCATGCCCTGTGGTAGCTCCTTCTGCCCTGCTTGCGTAGCCAAACCAGCACCTCTGGTTCTTGTGAAGAAAACCAAAATGTCCTTAGAGCTTCGTGACCTGCTCCAAAGGGACAATGCCTTTTGCAGGCTCTGCTAACGAGACGTCCGTGGCATCCCCCTGATAAGCCTTGCCGTCTCTTTGTCCGCGGATCGTAGACAACTGCATTTTAATTTACTTTGCATAATGCTCCCTTAATGAGTTCCAGTGGATAACCATTGAAACATGCTATGGCAGTGGCCCGATGTGATTACAGCGGAAGAAGCTGATTATTTGATTTACGACGCGATAGTCCATTATGGTAACTTGCATTTGCAGACGACATGCCGTCGAGGGGGTGAAGCGGGAGGGGACCCTTCGTCGAGATTTGGGTTGTAAAGACGTGAGATGCTAAATCAATTTATTTTGTCCGGCTGCGTGCGAGCCGCAAATTGAAATCCGTGGTGTCCGTCCCGGATACTGAAAATCCTTGCGGGGGCCTCAGTTCGTTTGGATTTCTGGGAAGTTTATTTATTTATTTATTTATATTTTTATGCCGCCCAATTCCCAAAGGACTCTGGGCGGCTTACAACATGGATAGCAATAGCAC